>JAJJWX010001524.1:0-36633 GCA_023529315.1 Papaver bracteatum
ACATGCATGATCTTCAAATACAGGCTACTGAACTGTCACAACATAGGAACGGGGTTGCTCTCCAAATCCAAATCCAAAGTTTTTTCCAATAGAAAATATCGGGTCGACCGGAGAATATCTCCTAAGATTCGAACACAGGTTTTATGCAGGCATGTCCGAGCCTTGCACAACTTGCACTACAACAAGCAAAAATACTTGACGCTACCCGCGTCGCGATTATTGTTGTTTTTGGACTAGATGGACAGTAATCACCGTGTTAATGGGATTACGAATTCTCAACTATTAATGCGGATTTACTTACACCATGTCCCGGTTGCAGAAGCTACGGGGAGTTCCCCTTCACAATCCTCCCAACTGCAGTGATACAGTGGGTTCCCCCCTTCACCCCCATCAGAAACATGTTCGCTGATTGGGTTGAAAAGAAATTTATAAGGAAAAAGGATAAATGAGAGGGGTTGTTCTACATACCCGAAACCCACCTCTTCCACGCGTATTACTCTCCTCTCCCCGAGAAGTCGCTTAGATCGAAGTTAGGTTTGACTGAAGGTTTCAAATTGTACATCAACAAGTATGAAGCACGTTGATGAAGTTTTTTCATGCTTCATTGATATGTTATTATTTTGTTCATATCCTAACTATTATGAGATGATCAGGTTAATGCAGAGTTGAACAATCCTGGGATACAACGTCAGCGATCCGCCAAACAAAAAAAAAGGTGGCTTTTAGCATCAATTATCTTCTTGTTGGTTGTTGTAACTTCTATTTTTATTTAAATAAATACGAATATCATTTCAGGAGGAAAAATCAGGTGATGATGAGTCAAGGGAATTAGCCAAGGGCCTCGACGCATATTGCACGACTCCATAATATGGATTACCCCTCTCTGCTGGATGGGTCTTAAAGATTGATCAACTCACGATACTTCTTATCGATTCACAAAATGCCAAGGTGAGCTGTTTTAAAATGGGGATTTTCTTTTTGCAGGATGTATACCACATCATGATGCATGCCACTCCCACTCCCACTCCCACTGTCACATTAACTTTATTTTTTATCTTTACATCTGAAACATATTGTTTTGTTAAGTACAAGACTGTCTATTGGACAGTATGAAAGTACGAGACGATCCATAGGGACAAATTAATTGTTATCTTTAATCCCTAATTAAATTTGTGCAATTTTTTTTCTCAAGGTGGAGATTCTGCATCTTACTGCGATGATAAATACATTTGGAAAAGTTTTGAAAAGGCTTTACCGGGATCTTGAATACTAAGTTGCAGTTTGCAATATTGTGTTTATCATTGGTTATTTTGTCATAAATTTCTTGAACATCATAGTTGGTTGTTTTGTTTATTTGAAATATCTTCTGAAGTTTGAAACAAATCTTGTGCTTGTTATAACCATTCTAATTTTTGAATGGTTCGAGTATGAAGTCTCTAATATTTTAATGACAAGGTTCCCAATATTCCTTATATGAAATATATCCTTAATTTGAATAATCAACATCAACTCAGCAATACTGTGAATAATGGAGAAGACTCTATCACAATAGTATAAAAAAGAACATGTACGTTTGGATTGGATTTATGCATTAATGGCCATTATAGGTTTATAGTTGTGTAACTAGCGCAAGCTTTTGGTTTTCTAGTTTGCTTATTTTCATGTGTTCCTTTCGTCATTCAAAGTCAATACTTCTACTTTATATTTTGTCTTTGAAAAAGGGATACTAAGTAATGGTACAAAAGAAAAACTTTTCTAAAATTGTGTAAATAGTGAAACTATCACTAAGACGTACGATAAGAGTATTTTATGTAAGATCAACTTGATATGTGGCAAAGTTGAAACTTTTCCTCTCCTAAAAAAAACTTAGAACTTCTAAAACTTTTGTTTTCATTGATTTTAACCTTCAAAAAACTTCCTTATACAAAAATATTATGATCATAAATGTTAGGATCATCTATAAATCTATAACAAAATTTTCTCTTTATCATGTAAAATTAAAATATTTTTTTTCTTATTCTTCTTATATATTTCATCTTGATTAGTTTTTTTGGTTCGATCTTGATTCGATTTAGGTATTGTGTTTGACCTTGATTCAAGTCAGTTTGATTAAAAAAATTATAAGTGTTAATTAGAAACTAATTGATGACTTGTTTAGTCAACCCCCTAGAAAACTGTTGAATCTAATCAAAAAAGTCAATGAGATGAAGATTGATGGTCGGAAAAACAAATTTCCTTTCATGACGGAAAAAAATAATATTCAAAGCAACATGTGCATACTGCTCTTTTGACATTTGAGACAATAGCCAAGCAGTAATATTTCTTGCTTCCAAGTATCCACCATATGTGTTTGAGTCTAACACCATGCAGGTTTGCCAAGAGGAACGAATAGAAGTGCCTTCCATTTACGTTTTGTATACACTTCCGAGTGTGGAAAAGTCTAAGTGTGGGGGTGATTCTCGTGGGATAATAGTTTTATTTTCCCACAATATGCTAACATTCTTGTAAATCTTTTGCAATATATGCAGATTGTTTTGTGGGTGGATCCTCAAATTTTCAGATTGTTGATATATGGGGTAATCTATTTTGAATGTTACTAGTATGCGTCAATCAGGTGAACCATTCCAATTCTTACTTCCTTGTCTTTTTCATTGGTTTGAAATATTGAGGACAATGTTTGATTTAAGTGTGGGGGTAGGGTATAATAAGGAAAAAAATTGACGTATACAAAACTCCAACTTTTAGAGATTTTTGAACAATTTAGAATAAACACTAGCCTTTCTAAGTAGATGTCATTTTTTTCTTAACAATGAGGTATATATTGGATGAGTTGGGATTAGATGCCAACTAAATAGCTTGTTTAGTGTTAATCCTCTATTTTTCAGAAATAACTATGAGTTGGAGTATCAGTTTATGTAATTTGTAGAGTTTGATGCATTTAATTTAAAAAAAATAGAATATTTTTTTTGCATGATAAACTTCAAAATCTTGAAACTTGTGCCTTTATGATGACACTACCAATATAAGTGGATGGAACCATCTTGGTTGCAGGAGTTGAGGAACCCATTAACTAAATGGACAAAGCTCAGGTATTAGAAATAACATGACAGTTGTTACCATATCACCTTCTGTTTTTATTTTTGCAAACTTTTTGTTTCTCTAAGTGATTTGGTGGGGCACTAACATCGAATTGTTATCACCGCTAGGATGAAATTGAGTGATTGAGTTACTAAGGAAGAAAAAAAAAGACATGACCAATTAGACCAATCAGAGTATATATACATAAAAAAACATTAAAAAAAAAGGAGAAAAAATATATTGACACTTGGACAGCAATATGTGTGTTCTCCCTGTCTCCGTCGCCTAAACAAGCGTGGACTGCAAGATTCATGGGAATTACCATGTAATCTGCTGGCAAGAGGCATGCGCTTGAATCCAAAAGAACTAATCATGTTGTCAATCCGAAAAAAAAGAGAAAAAAAGAGAGAGAAAAAAAGTGAAAAAAAGAAAAGAAAAAAAAGTTTAATTATTATCATTGTTCAATTAATAAATCGACTACTGGTTCCCTTGTATGCTAGCTGAGTTAATATTAGAATTCTAACCATTATCTCAATCAATTAGATCATAGGTTCATTTTGGCGGTGACGTTCAGACAGATATGGGAAACACCGTTCACTTTAGTCAACATTCACTATATCCATCTTCTTAATCTATTCATGTGTGACTGTGGTTTGTTAGATTCCCAGTATTGTGGTTTTGTTCAACTTTCTGTGTAGATCTTTGTTACTTATATATAAATTGGATTTGCATGTGGGTACTTCCTCCTGTAATCATTTTGGATTTGTTCATAGATTCTTCACAGGTAGTTGGAAATTGGAGTAAAAGGTTTTGTATGTACACCTCTTGCAAACCTTCACGAGACTAAAACTTGTCCATTAGGGACACCTAAGGGTTTAAAGGCTAGCTACATTCGCTAAAAGTAACGTAATCTCGAAGAGATAGAGTTGTTGTATTGTAGTTTTGTTTTGTTTGCTCGAGGACTAGAAAAGATCAAGTGTGTGGGAATTTGATAAGTGCCTAAAATACATCAATTGAATATCAATTTCTTATGCTTTTCTTAGCTATTTTTCTTGTATTTTTGTATATTACGCTTTGTTTCCATTTTATAGGTACTTTGGAGTCATGCAACAAGAAAGAAGGCAAAAAAGAGGTTCAATTTGCTACTTGGGACCTTAGGAGTTGTCACAGTCGAAGCACAGAAAGAACACAAATCTCTAAACCTTCACGAGACTAAAACTCGTCCACTAGGGACACCTAGGGGTTTAACGGCTTGTTACATTCGCTAAAAGTAACTGTAATCTCGACGAGATGGAGTTGTTGTATTTTAGTTTTGTTTTGTTTGCTCGAGGACTAATAAAAATCAAGTGTGGGGCAATTCGATAAGTGCCTAAAATACATCAATTGAATATCGATTTCTTATGCTTTTCTTAGCTATTTTCTTGTATTTTTCCATATTTCTATTTGTTTCTATCATTCGGATTCGGTCAATTCGGATACGTTCGTGAATCATTCGTGAGGTCCATATAATCCGCAAACTAGGTCCGGAGTTCAAATAGTCCGAAGTATCATTTGGATTCGGTCAGTTCAGATACGTTGGCGAATCATTCGCAATGATTGGGAGAATTACTAACTAGGGTCCCCACTTTCTATGCTCTAATTCGCAACACCTGTTTTACTTTTTACTTTTCATTTTACTCTTAAGATAAAAAATGAGGCCAAAAAATGAAGCCGGGAAATACCCCTTATCTTCCCACTTTGTTATCTTCAGCTAAAAACTTAGAAAGGGAAGGGTTAGAACTAGAAGACGAGGTTGTCTCACATTCAGATCTTCAGCTAAAGAACAAGGTAAGCAATAACTTGTAAATCCAAGCCTTACTAGATTCATAAAAATTTCATGTTTTCGCTTACAATTTTTAATCAAAGTGTGAGATTCATTTCGATTTGATATTTGAGAATGGTTAGAAAGTAAAGTTGATAAATCTAAGACTGTAAGCAGCATGTTGTTTCTAAGTAAATCAACAGGAACTAAGAAGAAGAAAAAGAGAAAAGGGTTTAGTAAGTGGATTCAGACTTGGTATGGACAGACTTGGAAAAACACGCCTTGGATCCCAACTTCACAGTACAAATCAAGTTGGAATCGCTAATTGAAGATATGGAAATCGATAATTTTAATTAATCATTTGTTGTGGAGTTCATTCTTTTATGACATTGGATTGTATGTGTTGGAAATGGTCAGTGTGAATCTAAAATACTTATCAGCAAATGAAGAAGTTGAGGGGGGATTTATTAAAGCTGAATTTGTAAGGTTGTTGGATTTATTCGGGGTTGGTATGCAATGTTATTAGTTCTTAGTTGATTGGCATAGCGGTATCAAAGTTATTTGCTTGACTTGGTATTTGGGAACACCTGAAGTCCATCCATTTAGGGGGGATTTGTTTCTTTGTAAAACAAAGGTATTTCGACATCTCTTGTAAGTACAGTGAAACAAGAGTATCACTAAGTTGAGGCATCTTATATACCTATGAGAAAAAAGAATTTTGTAACACTACTAGCACCAAGCAGTGTTACATATTGGAGGGAATTGGAACTCTGTCTGCGTTGTTGTTTTGACAAGTGATATTTAGAGGGAAATGCTGCTTCCTAGAATGTAATCTCAAAGTAATTTTTTTTTTGCTCATTTGTCCATGGTAAAGGAAGGAAAGGGAAATGGAGAAATTAGGCTGGAAAGGTGATTTTAGCAATGAACAGCTTGGAAGGGGACAAAGGAAATCCGCTAAGAAAAAATAGTTTTTTTTCTTAGTGTCGTGAAGCTGTTGCTTTGTTGCTTGTATGAGCTTAGTCTTCGTTGTTTGAGCTTAACATTTGGTTCTTGTTTGCACTGTTAAGTGCCTTTACCTTTTTGTATGTTTTCTTTTTTCTTTTATCAATATATTAACCTTTCTACTCAAAAAAAATAATGCAATCTAAGTAACATTTATGAGTTCAGCTATTACTCTTTCTGTAGTGTAATGTGCCTTGATACCACTAAGAGAAGTGGAACAACCACTAAGAGAAGTGGAACAACCACTAAGAAATGGAACTACCACTAAGAGAAGTGGAACAACCACTAAGAAGTGGAGCTCCCATTATGTTGCTTGTGTGCTCTATGTCAACATATACACTACCTCATAGAACCTATATAAGGCCTTCTAGTTTCCATTGTATAAGCATCCCAAAATCAGTTAAAGTTCCTAAACAAAAGAGAGAAACATTAGTAGTGTATAGAGAGAGTAAGAGCAAGAACAAGGTCTTGTTCTTGAGAGGAGTTTACACTCTTGTAATCTTGTTCATATCATAGTACAACGTTATCGTCGTCTTCCAAAGTGGATGTAGATCATCTTGATCGAACCACTATAAATCCTTGTGTTGTGTGTGTGCCTATTTTACATTTGTTTTCATTTCTATTTCAATTCTCTATTGATTGTGCTTAGAAGAGCCATTGGTCATAACAAATTGGTATCGTGAGCTCCGGTTAAAAACGATCTACGATGGCGGCAAAGTATGAGATTGAGAAATTTGATGGAAGAAATGATTTCAATTTATGGAGGCTAAAGATGAGGGCTGTTTTGGTGCAACAAGGTTTGGTGAAAACTTTGAAGGGGAAAACGGCTCTAGCAGAAACATTGAAGGAAGAAGAAAAAGAAGAACTCATGGAGAAAGCACATGGATTAATTCTATTGTGTTTGAGCAACGAGGTCTTGAGAGAAGTGGCAACGGAAACGACACCGGACGGGCTATGGAACAAGTTGGAGAAAACGTATATGACTAAATCCGTAACTAATCGTTTATATCTTAAGAAGAAATTACATACTCTTAAAATGCATGAAGGAACGTGTATTATAAATCATATTGATGATTATAATAAAATTCTCTTGGATTTGGCAAATATTGATGTCAAAATTGAAGATGAAGACCAAGCTTTGGGTTTGCTTTGTTCCTTACCACCATCTTATGAAAATTTTGTTGATACCGTAATGTATGGAAAAAATACAATTTCCATGGAAGACGTTAAAGCGGCCTTGAACTCTAAGGAGTTAAAGAAGACGGGTATCGACGGTAAAGATAATTCGGGAGATGGGTTGTTCGTTAGAGGAAGAGGAAACCAAAAATGCGGATTTGATAGGAGTAGATCAAAGTCAAGGTCTAAATCAAAATCCGGTAAATTCTATTGCTTTCATTGTAAGGAAAAAGGGCATTTCAAGAAGGATTGTCCAAAATTGAAGACTGTCGAGAAGAATACCAACCAAGGCACCGCAGCAAATGTTGAAGAAGAAAGTGATGATGGAGCGGTTCTCACGGTTCATACCGAAAGCTCGGAGAACGGGTGGATTCTTGATTCGGGGTGTACCTTTCACATGTGTCCTCATAAAGAGTGGTTTACTACTTATCAAGCTAGAGAAGGTGGTAAAGTTCTTATGGGAAACAATGTCACTTGTAAAGTGGTGGGTGTAGGTACAATTCAAATTAAGATGTATGACGGTATGGTGAGGACTTTAACTAAAGTTAGACATGTTCCGGATCGAGAAGAAATCTTATTTCTTTGGGTACGCTTGATTCAAATGGCTGCAAGTATCAAGGTGAAGGTGGAGTTATTCGTGTCTCAAGAGGAAGTCTTACAATTATGAAGGGCGAGAGAATTAATGGTCTTTATACGCTGCAAGGTACTACTGTGAAGGGTGATGCAGCGGTATGTTCTTCAAGTTCTGATGATGATACTACCAAGTTGTGGCATATGCGGCTAGGGCATATGAGCGAGAGGGGGTTGGCTGTTTTGAGCAAGCAGGGATTGCTTTGTGGTCATAAAACAGGCAAGCTTGATTTCTGTGAACATTGTGTCTTTGGAAAGCAGTGTAGAGTCAAGTTTAGTACAACTATTCATAACACCAAAGGTATTCTGATTATATTCATTCTGATCTTTGGGGTCCTTCTCGGGTCGATTCACATGGTGGTGGTAGATATATGCTGACGTTCATTGATGATTTCTCAAGGAAAGTATGGGTATTCATACTTAAACACAAAGATGAAACTTTTGTCAAGTTAAAGCAATGGAAGACTATGGTGAGAAGCAAACCGGAAGACAAATCAAGTGCTTGAGGACAGACAATGGTTTGGAATTTTGTGGGGGTGAGTTCAACGAGTTCTGCAAGGAGCAATGGATTGTGAGACACCGCGACAAGTCAGAAAAACACCAAAGCAAAATGGTGTTGCAGAAAGGATGAACAGAACCATAATGGAGAAGGCACGGTGCATGCTCTCCAATGCCAGGTTACCAAAGCAGTTTTGGGGAGAAGCAGCAAACACATCAGCTTATTTAGTGAACAGATCTCCATAGACTTCCATTGAGTGCAAGACTCCAAATGAAGTTTGGACAGGTTCGCATGCTAACTATGAAGACTTGAAGATATTCGGATGTCCAGCCTATGCTCATGTGAATGAGGGGAAGCTAGAGCCTAGAGCAAAGAAGTGTATATTTCTTGGGTATGCAAAGGGCGTGAAAGGCTACGAGGTTATGGTGTCCAGCAGAAAGATCAAACAAGTTTCTTATCAAAGCAGAGATGTGAAATTTGATGAGCAATCAATGTTGAAGCCAAAGAATGAAGAACTAGATGGAGAAGTCAAGAGGGTGTTAGTGATAAGGTGGAGCTTGGTGACAAGGTGGAACTTGAGGTGCAAGTTCAAGGAAGCAATAAGACTGTTGTTTTCGATGATGATGATGATCAAGATATTGTGCAAGAACCGCCTGGGAAGAAGAAGCACAAGGTCATCAGTACAATCTTGCAAGAGACAGAGAGAGGAGGGAAGTTAGAGCACCTCAAAGATACGGCCATGATGATTTGGTTGCATATGCATTTGCAGTAGGTGAGAGCATAGATAGGGATGATCCAACAACCTATGAAGAAGCAATCGGTGGTGAAGAATCAGCAGAATGGGAAGCATCCGCAATTGAAGAAATTGAGTCTCTTGACAAGAATGGGACTTGGGAGATAGTAGCAAGACCAAAAGGTCAGAAGATTGTTGGAAGCAAATGGGTCTTCAAGAAGAAACAAGGCACTTCAGATGGTGAAGGAACAAGGTACAAGGCAAGGCTTGTGGCAAAGGGGTTTACGCAAAGAGAAGGCATTGACTACAATGAGGTATTCTCTCCTGTTGTTAAACATAGTTCTATTAGAACATTACTTGCTATAGTTGCTTTGAAAGATCTAGAATTAGAACAACTAGATGTTAAGACAGCTTTCCTTCACGGTGATTTGGAAGAGCGTATTTATATGCAACAACCAAAGGGGTTTGAAGTTCCTGGCAAAGAAGACCATGTATGTTTGTTGAAGAAATCTTTGTATGGTTTGAAGCAATCTCCAAGGCAGTGGTATAAACGTTTTGACACGTTTATGGTGGCAAATGGCTATGACAGAGTAAGTATGATAGTTGTGTATATCACAGGAACTCCAAGATGGTTCATTTGTGTATTTACTCTTGTATGTTGATGATATGTTGATTGCTTGCAAAGACATGTCAGAGATACAGAAGCTGAAACAGCAGTTGAGTAGTGAGTTTGAGATGAAGGATTTGGGTGCAGCAAAGAAGATATTGGGCATGGAGATTCATAGAAACCGAGCTGAAGGCAAGTTGCATTTGTCCCAGAAGGCTTACATCGAGAAGGTGTTGGAGCGGTTTGGTATGAAAGATGCAAAATCAGTAAGTACTCCTTTGGCAGCTCATTTTAAACTTTCTAGAAAGCAATCACCTCAAACTGCAGATGAGGCAGAGTATATGTCTCGAGTTCCATATGCAAGCGCAGTTGGTAGCATCATGTATGCTATGGTTTGTACAAGGCCGGATATCGCACAAGTTGTGAGTGTGGTAAGTAGATACATGGGAAGTCCCGGGAAGGCTCATTGGCAAGCTGTAAAGTGGATTGAAGTATCTAAGGGGAAGTACGGAGATGTTGGTTTAGTGTTTGATAAACACTATGGTGATTCGACAAATGTTGTGGGTTATGTTGATTCGATTATGCAGGTGATCTTGATAGAAGAAGGTCATTGACAGGTTATACTTTTACATTGTGTGGAAGTACTATCAGTTGGAGGTCGGTTTTGCAAAGCACGGTTGCATTGTCTACAACTGAGGCAGAGTACATGGCAGCCGCGGAAGCAGTGAAGGAAGGTATATGGTTGATGGGTTTGGTTGGTGATTTAGGTTTCAAGCAAGAGAATGCAACTTTGTTCTGTGACAGTCAAAGTGTCATTCACTTGACCAAGAACCAGATGTATCATGAGAGAACGAAGCACATCGATGTCAGGTATCATTTTATCAAGGATGCAGTTGAAGAAGGTAGGATAGCGATGCTAAAGGTTCCTACGGCGGATAACCTGCGGACATGTTGACGAAGCCAGTTCCAAGTATCAAGTTCAAGCACTGCTTGGACTTGGTTGGTATCAACAGGTGTTGAGAGCCCCTAAGGGGCTGAGCGAAGACGATGATGATAAGTGGTGATGGTATTCAAGTCAATGTGGAGATTTGTAGTGTAATGTGCCTTGATACCACTAAGAGAAGTGGAACAACCACTAAGAGAAGTGGAACAACCACTAAGAAGTGGAACTACCACTAAGAGAAGTGGAACAACCACTAAGAAGTGGAGCTCCCATTATGTTGCTTGTGTGCTCTATGTCAACATATACACTACCTCATAGAACCTATATAAGGCCTTCTAGTTTCCATTGTATAAGCATCCCAAAATCAGTTAAAGTTCCTAAACAAAAGAGAGAAACATTAGTAGTGTATAGAGAGAGTAAGAGCAAGAACAAGGTCTTGTTCTTGAGAGGAGTTTACACTCTTGTAATCTTGTTCATATCATAGTACAACGTTATCGTCGTCTTCCAAAGTGGATGTAGATCATCTTGATCGAACCACTATAAATCCTTGTGTTGTGTGTGTGCCTATTTTACATTTGTTTTCATTTCTATTTCAATTCTCTATTGATTGTGCTTAGAAGAGCCATTGGTCATAACACTTTCCATATGTGTTTTGGTTTTCTGCGTAGTGCTCTTTCCTAGATTATGTTATTGTCATTTGTTGTTATGGATCTAAGGTCTGGTTACCTGTATCAACCTGAACTTCAGTAGTCAATTAAAGTGATCTTCCATTCTTCAATCTCTATATGATATAATGGGTGTTTGTTTTACCGAGATAAACCTTAACAATTCAGGAATTTAACATGGTTTTATATTGGTATTGCTACATCACACGGGGTTTGCTAAATTCTTTGTACTACAAGAGCATTAAGAAAACCACTAGCAGGATTTTGGTATGGGTTCTGTCCTCATTGGTGCAGAAGGAAAAGCTCTCTTTGCAGTAGTTGCAAAATGCAACTAAAAGCTACAGATGGTGTATTTGGCGAAGTTTTACGACCTGCACAGGTGAGAATTGATGAATTTTATGGTACTCGTTCTAAGTTATTGGCTTTCTTTTCATTTTTACCTTGTTGTTTTATAGGAAGCAATTGTTTTACCTCCATGTGTTGCACTTGATATTTGTACAAGAGCTGGAGTTTGGGATTATATACTTGTCAATGTGGATGCCTTGGATACTAAGGTGTTGACTGATTCTGAATATTTGCAATTCAAACTTCAAAGTAGAACTTGTAACGAAAGGTAAAAACAAAAGAGGAATGTGGATAAGTTTACCACTTACATACAGTAAATCATTCTTATGTGTCTATTTTCTCGAATTTTCATTTTCATTAAGATGTGCGTTGTTTGTACTGCAGGACCAATGGGAACTTCATGCTTGAGTTGGGCTTTTTGCCGTTCAATGCTTCATTTCCTTGCCCAGCAGTAGCTCTATCAAAATCCATAGACTGGAGGAAAACAGTAGTATATTAGTAAGACATTTTTGTTTAACCTGATGGCACTCAACATTGCGAATCAGCCTTAGCGTAGATTGAATTCTCTAATATTAATTCCCTAATGCACCCAACTTTAGATCTTGTTGAAACCCCGTGTTAATGTGACGATGATGCTGAATGACAGAATCCTCAACCTCAATGGTCTACAGTTGGTTTTAAGGAAGGCCCGCGACTACCTCTCAGCTCTACCTCCAGCTTTCATGTGCTGAGTTTGATCACAAGTTTCAAGAGATTTGTTTGGAGAAGGGTTTCGGGGATACTGCTGAGCATGGGCTTGAGATGATTCATTTCACTATTGGATCTTCTTGAGGCACCAGACTCATGTACCCTAGAGAACTTCTTCAGAAGAGTCATAATGGGTTTCCATGTCGTAATTCTTTCTCTTCCTTTGTACTTTGACCAGAATGGCATCCTTCTCTATCCTGACACTAGTGGTCAGGTATTGCATCGTCAGTTAAAGTTTCTACTTACATTTTATGTGATTTCCTTTTACTATAATCTTGTTGCAGATTGTTTACAGTATGGGTGAAGTTTAAACCTTGGACTCAAATACATTAAGCAAGGACTTGATGTCACACTTCGAATTCTTATTATAAGTTTTAATTTAGATAATCTCACACTAAATATTGCGCTTTCTATGTGATATTTTGCTGGTCCATCTTAATTTACATTTTTTTGATGCTCAATTTTGCTTCCAAATCCAGGTTACTCGACTACTCCCTGATGTAGTAGGAACTACTTGTGGTTAGCGCCTTGAATAGGTCTTTGGAGCTGAGCATGCTCACATTCTTCCAGCTCCCTTCAAGAAGGAAACGGGAATTCTTCGTAAGTGGATCTCTGGGTTTGAAGTATGGTCTTACTTGGAGCAGTACACCTAGGTACGCATTCATTATCAGCCAAGTCTACAGTTACCATCCGGTTAATGTTTTGAATATTTCGAAATCATATAGCTATAGCAATTTTCATCTATTACAGGATGTTCCAAAAGAACTTGCTGCTGAATTGAAGGGAAAGCCAGATCTGATAATTGGTAGCTATCTAGACATGCTAGCACGTGAATTAGGAGTCACGCAGGTCTGTAATAGAGCAGTTACTGGTCTCAGCGATCCTACTTATTGGATTCGAGCTATTCCCATGCTCTTGAGAAAACCAAATACCCTGATTCTGATCTATGTTGGGATTTTTTTTTTTGATGATCGCATGCCAATTCACAACTTATCTCATTGCCATAAATCATACAGATTTTATTATCATGAGTACTTTTCAAGAGATTGCTGCTGGAAGGTATACATACCAAATCTTTCTTTACATTCAAGCTCAACCTTTTCTGGTGTGTTTTTCCTTGTATCTATAACCTAACCATTTATTTTTGTGATTTCAGCAAGGACACTGTTGAGCAATGTAAAAGTCACACAGCTTTTACTCTACCTGGACTCTCCCGAATTGTCCATGGAATTGATGTTTTTGACCCCTGGTTGAACATTGAGTGTCATTGACTCACCTAGATTTGATATGGATGTGTACGTCCCCTATACAGAGGAGAAGAAGCGGCTCACTGCTTTTCACTCAGATTGAGGAGCTTCTTTACAGTGATACTCAAAACAAAGAACACATGTAGGACTCATTCATTACCACGACTGCATATTTTCACCATGGTAGTACAATATACATTATGAATAGTGGATTAGTTCTGACCCTGATTTTTAGTGGCCGAGTGGTGTGTTGAAAGACCGTTCCAAGCCAATACTGTTTTCAGTGGCTAGAATTATTCATGCGAAGAACATTACTGTATTGCCCTGAGTTTTATGGTAAAAATGCAAAACTAAGAAAGTTAGTATACCTTGTTGTGGTGGCTGCAGATCGAAGAAAGGAGTCGGAGGACTTGGAAAAACAAGAGGAAATGAAGCACATGTATGTCTCAACTGAGTCCTACAAATTCGAAGAAATTTTTTTCTGCAGTTGAGTAGGGTTCGGAATGGTGAACTCTACCGTTACGTAGCTGACATAAGGGCGCCTTCGTTTAACCTGTCTTTTATGAATCTTTTGGGAGCACAGTTGTTGAAGCCATGACTTGTGGTCTATCCAAATTGCAGCTCTTGCAGAGATCATTATTCATGAAAAATTGGTCTTCCTTATTGATGCCTACCAAGGTGAAAAGGCTGATTAGTTTCTTGTCAGATTCTTCGAAAAGTGTAGTAGTACCCATCTAATTGGGCACAGTCTCAAGGTGAAGGCCTTAAGTGCATTTACGAGAGGTAAGCAAAATTCTTCTTGTTTATAAACTCTATACTGATTTCAGATTGATTTTTCAAAAGGTTTTTCTTAATAAAACCTTCTATCTTATCATTTCAATTATGTGTTATGTTCATAGAAATACATGGCAGATTTACTCTGAAAGGCTCATCACATTGTCTGGGATTTATGAATTCTGGAAGTACGTCTCAGACCTCGGGTATCGTGAAACTTGCAGTTATCATGAGATATCTTAAGCTCTCCAAGTACCCCACATTTGTAAGCAACTCTACTTTTATTTCTCAAACAGTCCGTTAGAATGATGAGAGACTACTTTTGCCCCACGCCTCATAGCCAATTTGACATACTGCCTTCAAAAAGTTAACCCTTTCCCTCAGGCAGCTGTCAAACTTCAGGGACTACTAGAAAAAAACATAGATTATTTTTCTTACGCGCCATAATGTATCACTTGTACTGTTACCTTTTTTTTTTTAATCAATCTGAACCTTCTTTTTCTGTCTCTTTAATTTCTGTAGGCATTGTACCTTGGGCATCTGACTGGTAAAGCTTGCGGAGTGAAGTCTGAGTTTGAAGCAAAAGAAAGATGTCTTTACATGAATCAAATTTCACTGGTTTAGATGGCAATGAATTCACTAGTTCAATAAAATTTATACTATGGTGTTGCATAATTCATCGTACTACTACAAGTTTTACTATGCTCTGGAAAGTATGTTACTCTCTTCATTCCAGACAATAGCAAGATGTGCGGGTGTTGTTCTGACAATCGCCTGTTCCCTTTTCCGCAAACAAACTTGAGGTGTTTGAATTGATTCTTTCAGTACCATCTGTTTTTAACATGTTTGGCCACGACTCTTCTCAGGTAACATAATTTTCAGTCACTTTCCAGATTATTGATTTTTTCATTTAATGTTGTTAATATTTGATGCTGATATCTTATGATTCTCTTAGAGCTTGTTGTAAAAATATTGGCTGAAGTCGTTCCCATAGACAAACTATAGGGCAATTGCCATTTGCCAACTCCTCAAATGTTTAATTTGGGGGTTGAAGGGCGTTGGAGAGTGGTTTTTCTCATCCTTGGAGAAGCCTATTAGGGTACTTGTGGAAGAATTTTGAAGCCTTTAGATATGCGTTTGTTTATAGGGAGAACCAATAGGTGTATGGTCTTTGATTTGTTGCTGGTTGAAATAGTGCGTTGCAGTGAGTCTTACACTTTAGTTGTTGGTTGATAGTTTGGTGAGGAGTTTAGTAGTTGTAAGATTATTTAGGAAGTTGTTTTCGTTTTTGTTCTTCTCCTTTGTTTAGGGAAATTGTTGACCATCATTTGTGGATTTGGTTAGGCATAAATAACTTCGGGGCCTGTCTGTCTTATGAGAATTGCTAGGACAGTAATCAATTCTAAATATTTGAACATTTTTGGTCATATTCTGTCTTAAGACTAAACCATGTCGGAAGAAATGAGAATATGTTCTTATGCAATAATGATATAATGATTTGCAGTTCCGAGTAGTTCTACTAAGCAATGTGTCCAAATACATAACAGTCAAACATCACTAGTTGCATAACACCAAGAAAATCCATCGCGAGAGGCGTCAAATTTTCATGACCAGTTCAACCACGAAGATTTAGCCACTCCTTCAAAAGGGCCTCATGGTAACTCTACTACCTATTTATATTTCATTATTCATCAACTTAACATTTCATTGTTTAGTTGAATAATATAAACAGTTCCAAGGGGGATCAACTCGCCTCTCTGAAGTTGCAAAAAGACGAAACATGGATAGTGTGTGTTTCTCGGGCGGTTAAGCCTTATGAATATATTCTGTTTATTTGTATGTGAGCAAGGCAACTGGAGAACTCCCTTTCAGTGTGCCTTTTCTTAGATGAATGCCGTTCAAATAGGAGCTCAGCTTGTCAGGGTAATAAAACGTTCAATTTACGTTGAGATTTCCTACTTTTTCCTTTTTGTTTTCAGGCATTGATTGAATATCGCCACAAAATTTGTTTAATTTCTGTAGGATCAATTCAATCTTGTGCCTGTGGGTGTGCTGGCGGAAAGCATAAAGAAACAAATGAATGCTGCATACGTAAGATACATATCTAGTGTGAGTTCTAATGGAGACTGTCACGGTGCAAGATCTTGAGATTAGAGGCTCTACTTAGATTTATATTTTTTGAAGTCCAAGGTTGTTAACTTTTATTCTTCCTATTTATTTGATAGACGACATCTGAGAGAGCAAGCAATGCAAAACTGATTGGCAGAAATCAATTGCCATTCTTCCGTTCACTACCTCAAGCACCACCTCTCCAAAGCTATAAACATCAGTGGAGGTGCAGTTCGAATATACTCTGGTGACATAATATAACCAAAGATCTCTTGAACTGATTTGTTAGGGTCAATAACAGTGTGGTGGCCATGCTCATTTCTGGTGAGGAATTCAGATAAGGCAAAGCAACTTATACAGGGGTTAGTGTGACTCTGGATCAAGAATAGTTGCCGAAGAAGTGGTATTTCTATGCATGACCTGCTCATCCCAAGGGGGTTACTAGTACGTGTATCATTCTTAGCCACCAATTCATCTGGTTTCGATGTGGCTAAGGATAAGTTTTATCCTTGAGGAGAAAACTTATAACCTTTGCAGCAAGTGTTTGGCATTGGTTTAACTTGGATTTTGTTTTGCTGTCTATGGGGCCAATTTCACTCTCAATTGCTTTTGCTACTGCGTTACAAGCTCCATTTGGTCACTTTTGTTGAGCAGCTCTATTTCTAAATTGGGCTCTATTTATTTACAAAAGAATTTGAAGCGTGTATTGAGAATGATAACTCAACTGCATTTTGGCTTGGCAGTTGGTCTCAGAAAGGTCTTGTCAGCTCTATTCCTAATCTACTTAGGCCAAGCAATATGGTGCCCCTTTTCCTTACCCTATCCCTCGTGTGTAGGAAAACCTAAAAATCCCTCCACTATGATCTCCCATGTAGGGATCCATCCCCTACAATCCAAACGGGATCACATCTGATTCAGGTAGTAGGGAAGGGAAATGACACGAAAACTCATAGCTTTTTACTCGGTTATTGAGTTTCCGTTTTTAGTTTTTTTAGTTTCTTTTTTCACTTTTATTTTTTACTAGAACTCTTTTTTTTAACCTATTATACCTCCTTTTTATCTATTAATATTTTTTTTACTTTAAAATATTTATTTTTTTACCTAGACAAATATATTCTTATTGAAAAAAAAAATGGGAAAAAAACACAGATGCTCAGTTTTCGTTCGCACTATTCACTATTCACAGTTTCCGTGTGATGTAGGGAAGGGATAAAAGCCTCCGAAGCTGCCTTTTAGCCCCATCTCTTCCATACATACGAGGGATATGGAGGGGATGCCCCCTCCCACAGTGGTTGGCCTTAGAATTGCGGCAAAATAATCTTGGAATAGTTGCTCAACATGTGTGGATGGGTCTAAGTTGACCGGGATTTTATCCCGAAGAATACATCGTGAGGGGATCACGCCGACATAAATTTGTGTTTTCAGCACTGAGAAAGGGAAGGGCAGAAATGGGGTCCACCATCCCTCTCACATTGTGCATTTTTTTTGGGTGGGGGAATCATTTTCGTTTAGTTTTAAGATAAAACACAAATAAGGATCATGAAGTTGAAGAACTAGGTTTGAATGCAGTATTGCAGTGACATAGTTGGGCATGGCAGTAGGAATTATGGAGGAACTCAAAACTGCCATGAGTCGTCGTTTTCCCTTTCCTGTTTTGACTCATACTGGTAACATATTTGAAAAGTATTAACTAGTAACAAGACAACATAGTAGGCATTTCATATGTCCCATCATGATGACCATCTTTTAAGCAGCGTAAGTCTGGTCTTGTGGAACTTGAGTCGACTCGGGTCAACCGGAAATCTCAATTGACTTGACTTCTGGTTTCTTTTGCAACTTCAGGAACACACACAACAAGCACTCCATTCTCCATAGTAGGTAGCTTTAACTTGATCCATTTTGGTAGGCAATCTAAATCTCCTCAAAAACTTGGCGCTGCTATGTTCAACTATATGCCACTTATCATTATAACTTTTCCTTTTTCTACTTCAACTTTCACTTTCCAAGGACATGTGCTTCTGGAGTTTCTTTCCAGTCACTCCGGGTGTTTGCTAATTGGGCCTAGCCCAACTCCATTCTAAGTGCATTTTGTACATATGACTAGCGTTGCGGCTAGTTTCTTAGGAAGGTTGTTTTTGGGCATACCAAAAAATTACCGGGCATATTCAAGGTTCGGCTCACAACTTTTTTTTTGCCTAGGTTTGCAAGGTTCGATTCACAACTTTTAAGCCGAACCAAAAAATTACCGGGCATACATTTTGTCTAAGTTCGGCTTAAAAGTTGTGAACCGAACCTTGCAAACCTAGGCAAAAAAAAAGTTGTGAGCCGAACCTTGAATATGCCCGGTAATTTTTTGGTATGCCCAAAAACAGCTTTCTTTCTTAGTGTTGTATCCAAATATACCTATAGATATAAGAGCGATGGTCTAGAGTTAGTGCACAGGTCTTAGCTACAATATACCTATAGATAGAAGAAGGATGGTCTAGAGTTAGATCCTTTCGTGCCTTGCCCCAAGGCCCCCAAAAAATGTTCCATATTTATGTATTTTCCCTGTCAGCTCAATTTTGCAGCCATAGTTCGAGCCTCTCTCGCCTCAACATATATTTTTTGAATTTTCCTTGTCATCTCAATTCTGAGGTTGAGAGTTCGAGCCTCTCCAGCCTCGATATTTTCCTTTTTATGTCTTCCCTGTAGTTCACTTTATTTTTGGTTGGGTTCCATTATTATGGTACCATGTTTCTCATATTAGGTCGGTTCATTTTATGGAGAAATTGTGAAGGAGAATTGCTTTGATGAAGATTTCCAGCAAGGAAGGAAAAAAAAATAGATATGTGCAGGTTCAGTTGTTGCAACTTTATGCAATCTGTTGGAATTAGGATCAAAATTGTGTACGAGTGAAAAATATTTCTCAAATCTAAAATCCAAGAGATGTGCCTTTCATCTATAAAAAACCTAGTCATGAGTAGGAGGTGTATGGAGAATCACCATTAGAAATGGCGAGTCACCTACGGGGTGAAGGGATGCTTTTCAGAGTTATTATTAATTCTATAAATACATATCTCGTTTTAGATTTATATGGATTTTTTACAAGGATTTTGAATGACAAGTTTTGAAGAGTTTGAGTCGTGTCTAAGAGCGCACTAATTTGTAAATTTGTTAGCTGAGTATAATTGTAGTGCTACCTTTTACAAAGCATGATCATTATATGTCAAAAGACTACGTCCGTAAAACCGTGAGCACCATATGCGTGGGTGTATTAGTCTGTAAGAAAAAGTGATCCTCGCCTTTATCAACCGACTCGATAAGTTTTCTTATTCTGTAACTCTTAGTTTCATATCGGTTTTGTTGATTTAAATTCCGAGAAACTGAAACGAACTATATTTTCCAACACAATCCCGCAAGATTTTTTTTATGGTTTCCGGTGAACAAAAATATTGTCTAACATGACTCTAGTATCTTCAATATAATGGCAAGAGATAAGATTAGAAAAAGGCATGAATCGGAGTAAGTGCAACACTTACATTTTTTTTCTTTTCATAATCATGAGGTTGAAACTTGATAGTTGAGAATGTTAACTTCCATGTTCTGAAGTTCATTTAGAACACACAATTGGGGATACTTTTATTAATTGGGGGATATGAATTACTTCTCCCAACCCATGGTGTGTGCTAAGGGATGACTTTTGGGGGCGAAAATACTTAAACACCCTTCCCTCAAAATAAAAATCAATAAACTTAAAATAAAAAAACAAAAAACAAAATCATATCCCCCATTTCCATCTCCACTTCTTATTAATCTTTTTAGGGTTAAAACTTTGAAACCCAAGTGTTCCCCATTCTCTTTCAAATTCTAAATTTTTCCCACTTCCTTTCAAATTCTCTTCTCCTTCTCTGCCGGAATTGATGAAGAACATTTAGGAAATAATAAAGAACATGCCGGAAATGATGAAGGTCACGCCGGAAATGATGAAGACCATGCCGGAAGTGATGAAGAACATGTCGGAAATGATGAAGGTCACGCCGAAAGTGATGAAGACCATGCCGGAAGTGATGAAAAACATGTCAGAAATGATGAAGGTCACGCCGGAAGTAATGAAGAATGTGCCTGCATAGAAATTTAGGATGAAGATCACGCCGGTACTAAGTTCCGGCATGGTTATTTAGGATGAAGACCATGCCGGTATTGAGTTCCGGCATGCTCGAAAATTAGACTATCCATGCCGGTAGTCAAGTGAAAAAAAAATCAATCTTCTGGATACTTTTCTTCATGTTCCGGCATGGTTATTTAGGATGAAGACCACGCCAGTACTGAGTTCCGGCATGCTCGAAAATTAGACTATCCATGCCGTCATGGAGAACAAGAGGCTTGAATCAGTTCCAAGCACAATTGGCAAGTAAAATTCCCATCATCTTCAACTATTTTGGTTGAGCTGCTTTTGTTATTATTCACCGATAGAACTGCTTTGATGGCTTTGTACCCTCACGAGCTTCATGAGAATCGAAGGACTTCTTGCGGTGAGTAACCAACACAATCGCATCTTTGCCAAGCATCGCAAATATCACATTGTACCCATAATCCTTTATATTTATAGCTTTCATTCACAGCCCCGCATATGCACTCGACATGTTTTTAATCTCTTTAGGTTACTAATCTGATGTCTGTTAACTTGCATTTCATTGTTAAAAGTTACGTCGCCATCAGATGTTGGCCTGCGATGAGCAAAGATGCAAGCGAGCAGCTCGACAGTTTTTCCCAGGCCCATCTCATCTGAGGTTGCCAAACATGAAGAAGCATGGTTAACAATTAAAAACATGTCAGAGGGAACAAAAAATACTAACAGCGAAGGATGGCAATTCAGCAGCATGGATATGAAGGTAATTCCAACTCATGCGTTGATATATGTCACCCCATGTGACTAAGCCAAGTACCAAATACACACAAAAGTCAAATGTGAGGCACCACAAGAAGCATGGGCTAATCAACAAATTTATGATTGTTTTAATCGATTTATAGCAATGGGTTTAGGTTAGAATCGCCAAACATAGCTGAAACAGACGAGTTACACGTAGAGACCCAAGCATCGTTATTTAGGATGAAGACCACGCTGGAAGTGATGAAGAACATGTCGTAAATGATGAAGACCATGCCGGAAGTGGTGAAATTCAATCTTCGATCTTGAGTTAAGCATGCTCGATATAAATCTTTCCATGCCGGTAGTCAAGTGAAAAAAAATATCAAGTTTCTGGATACTTTTCATCATGTTCCGGCATAGAAATTTAAGCAAAATACTATGCCGTAACAGGTACCGGCATGCTCGAAAACTATATTACCATGCCGGTACCTGTTCAAAACAATAAAAAAATCAACATTCTTAAGTTCAAAACCAGAAAAAAAAATTTCGGGGGAGGGGCTACGCCCCCCCGCATAGTGTCAAGAAATTATGAAACTTTCCAACAATGCCGGCATGGGTTTTTGGTTGAATACCATGCCGGCATCGAGCTTTTTCAGCTGCAACAATGGTGGATTCAAAGAAAAAAAAATCAAATTTTCAACCTCTTAGCAGCAATTCTCTCATCACAATCATCTTCCATGTTAAAAAAAAATTCCACTCAATTTTTTTTCCCTCCTACTCCTCACTCACACAAATTAAAATAAAAAATCAAACTAATCTATCCCCAAATACTTAAGAATTTACTAATTAAAATTAATCACTAATTAGGATTAGTGAGGGCTAGATTAGGAATTAAAAAAATAATTACATAGGGGATCACCCAAAAATGCTATTGGGACACCGTTTTTGTCCTGTAGCTATATCCCCCGATTAATAAAAGTATCCCCAATTGCGTGTTCTTCATTTACTTGAAATCTCACACTTTATTTTTCGATAAAAGAAAAGTTATAAGAAATCGGAAGATAATGCAACTATTATTATAACAATCTCATATGCACACTTTAAATTTTAACAAGTATTGAAGTTTGCTCGGGGCAAAGCCAAGAAATTTTAAAATCTACATTTAACCCTTGATATTTTAATTATTTATGTTTAATCCCCTAGTTTTTAGAATTTAGTTTCCCTTCTATTCAGTTCACGTAGTTAATAACTTTTTTTTTATCCAGTGTCATGCTTAAAGGCTTGCTCCGCCAATTGTTCTAAGTAAGGTGTTTTTAGGTTCAAATCCTCTAATCTATTTAAGATTGCGGAAAGTAATCTTGAAACAGCTTGTCGATATTTGTCATTTTCTTATGTGTCGTAATGTGTCCTATTTTTTTTTTACCAACATGTCTTTTTTTCCCGTCATTCTTTATTTTTGCAGGCATTGAGGATACCTCGAGCGTTTGATGAGTAAAGCTTATAGTGTGCAGTCTGAGTTGAAGTTTGAAGTAAAATAAAGATATCTTTATATGGATTAAGTTTCACTGGTTTAAATGGCAACTACTACAAGAATATACTTGTTAAATAAAACTTACACTCGAAGCTTGAAGTAAATAAAAGATATCTTTATATGTTTCAAGTTTCAATATTTTAGATAGCAACTGCTACAAGAGTCTACTAGTTAAATAAAACTTGTAATCCGAGGTCATTATAATTGCAGTTGTTTCTGAACGCAACATATTTCTCTATTTTCTAAGTATTTGTATAATTTTTTTTAGTTGTAAAACAATTAAACAAGACAGGCTATGTAAAAGGGTTTTTAATTTGGTTCAGTTACCCCGTTATCAATCCACACTCTTAGCACATTTAGAGACTCTGACATCGAGCTTTCATAACTACACATTTCATAATTTTTAATTTCTGAAACTTAGTTAGAGACATAGATTTTAATCATTTTGAAATAGGTTCATTCAAAACTTTAGGTTCTATATTTTAAAACTTAGCATTTCATTTCCACCTTCTCAAACAATGATTCATAAGTCATGTCGTTATCCACTGGGTTGACAGTCAGAAAATTCAATCGACCACGCTGATCTTGCGAGGGACCTGGTTGTTTAGATGCGCAAATCAAAAAGTTTCAACAATTTGTTTTAACCTCTTTGTATTTTGATTATTTGTAGTTGTTAAAAAAAAATCTAACTTTTATTATTCAAAAAGTTTCAAGTTTTTGTTTTAACGCCTCTCTGTATTTTGATTATTTGTAAGTTGTTAAAAGAAATCTAACTTTTTATTTTTTACCTTTTTTGTCTTATAAATTGTAACTTTTTTTGTACTGTGATTTGCTTATTCAGTATTGATATTGAATTGTTGTCTTGTATGATGTTGAATTGTAGCAATTTCTCGAGAAGAGGCATCAAATTGTTGAATTAATTATGAGTTCAGGGGGTAATCCATATACTGGAAAAAATTCCATCCTACTATGACCATAGCTGGTTACATTAGATTGTATGCGACATTAGAACCTGGTGAATACTTGAAAGATGTCGACTTGTCATTATGTGGTTAGGAGTTTTTTCTACACATGGAATTTCGTCTGTTGGCAGTTATTCATCTAAATCCTCTCAAATTTGTTTTCTACAGGAGAATTATTTAGAAGAAAATTCAGTCGCTCACACTGATCTTGCGCCTAGGGACCCGGTTGTTTAGTTTCAAATTTTGTTTTAACCTATCTGTATTTTGATTGTATGTAGTTGTTAAAAGAAATCTAATTTTTATTATGCAAAAAGTTTCAACTTTTTGTTTTAACCTCTCTGTATTTTGATTATTTGTAATTGTTAAAAGAAATCTAACTTTTATTATTCAAGAAGTTTCAACTGTATTTTGATTATTTATAGTTTGTTAAAAGAAATCTAACCTTTTTTTTTTTTACCTTTAGTGTCTTATAAGATGTAATTCTTTTTGTACAATGATTTTCTTATTCAGTATTGATATTGATTTGTTGTTTTGTATGATGTTGAATTGTAGAAATTTCGCGAGAAGAGGCTTCAAATTGTTGAATCGATTATGAGTTGATTGGCTAATCCATATACTGAAAAATTTCATCCTACAATGACCATAGCTGGAAACATCAGATTGTATGCGACATTAGAACCTGGTGAGTACTTGAAACATGTCGACGTGTCATTATGTGGTAATGAGCTTCTTTTACACATGGAATTTCGATTGTTGGAAGTTATTCATCTAAATCATCTCTATTTTAATTTCTCCAGGAGAATTATTCAGAACAAAATTAAGTCACCCATGCTGATCTTGCGGCAGGGGACCTAGTTGTTTACATGTGCAAATCAAAAAGTTCCAACTTTTTGTTTTAACCTCTTTGTATTTTGATTATTTGTAGTTGTTAAAAGAAATCCAACTTTTATTATTCAAAAAGTTTAACTCTTTGTTTTACCTCTCTGTATTTTGATTATTTATAAATGTTAAAAGATATCTAACTTTTATTATTTAAAAAGTTTCAACTTTTTGTTTTAACGCCTCTCTGTATTTTGATTATTTGTATACCTTTTTTTTATACTGTGATTTGCTTGTTATTTGTATATTGATTTGCTGTTTTGTGATATTAAATTGTAGCAATTTCGCAAGAAGAGGCTTCAAATTATTGGATCAATTATGAGTTCAGTGGGGTAATCCAAACATTGAAAAATTTCATCCTACAATGGATACATCAGATTGTATGCGACGTTGAAACCCGGTGAGTACTTGAAAGGTGGTGACGTGTCATTAGGTGCCAAGGAGTTTTTTTTTACATATGGGATTTCGTCTGTTGGAAGTTGTTCATCCAAATCCTCTCTATTTTGATTTCTCCAGGGAGAATTATTCAGAAGAAAATTCAGTCGGCCACGCTGATCTTGCGGGGACCTGGTTGTTAGATGTGCAAATCAAAAAGTTTTAACATTTTGTTTTAACCTCTCTGTATTTTGATTATTTGTAGTTGTTAAAAGAAATCTAACTTTTATCATTCAAAAAGTTTAACTTTTTGTTTTAACCTCTCTGTATTTTATTGGTGGACTCGAACGTGTATTTGAGACAAGAAAATAATTCATTAACGAAGCTATCGATTTGGTACATAATCCAGAGTTAACTACTTGAGATCTTTATGAAGCTCATGCATATTACTATAACTTGATGGTCCACACTGAGAAGATGTAAAGTGGTAAGGAGTGCATTTGTGTTGTTTCTTTATTACGTCTTGTTAGTGTCTGCGAATGGATTTTAATAATGCTGTTCAATTGAAACAAGTATGGTAAAGGAACTAACCGGTGGATATACATTCAAGTTCCATGCAAATGGGTTTTATGATGATCTAGTAGAGATTGACTTCACTGGCCTCCTTTTAGGGGTTTGTTTATGCATTTACTTTGGCATTGTTAAATCAAACTTCTCAGGTTATCCATGTATCGTTACTTTTTTATTATGTTGGAAATTAATGGAACTGATCATCTGGCCTTTTTGGAATATTGTAGAAGTATTGACCTGATAGAGAAGACGAATGACCTTAAGATACCCAAGGACCCATCAAGTGATGTTATCAACGAGTATTTCTTGGAGGAGGCGTGTGTTAATCCAACATTTATCATTGGCCGTCATGGGATTTCGTCTTGTTAAATGGTAAGGAGCGCATTTGTTTTTCTTCTTTATTACGTCTTGTTAGTGTCTGCGAGTGGATTTTAACAATGTTGTTCAATTGAAACAAGTATGGTAAAGGAACTAACCGGTGGATATACATTCAAGTTCCATGAAAATGGGTTTTAAAATGATATAGTAGAGATTGACTTCACTGGCCTCCTTTTAGGGGTTTGTTTATACATTTACTTTGGCATTGTTAACTCAAACTACTCAGGTTATCCAGGTATCGTTATTTTTTTTTATTATGTTGGAAATTAATGGAACTGATAATCTGGACTTTTTGGAATATTGTAGAAGGATTGACTGATAGAGAAGACGAATGACCTTGAGATACCCAAGGACCTATCAAGTGATGTTATCAACGAGTATTTCTTGGAGGAGATGTGTGTTAATCCAACATTTATCATTGGCCGTCATGGGATTATTACGTCTTGTTAGTGTTTGCGAGTGGATTTTAACAATGTTGTTCAATTGAAACAAGTATGGTAAAGGAACTAACGGTGGATATACATTCAAGTTCCATGCAAATGGGTTCTAGAATGATCTAGTAGAGATTGACTTCACTGGCCTCCTTTTAAGGGTTTGTTTATGCATTTACTTTGGCATTTTTAACTCAAACTACTCAGGTTATCCAGGTATCATTACTTTTTTTATTATGTTGGAAATTAAGGGAACTGATCATCTGGCCTTTTTGGAATATTGTAGAAGGATTGACCTAATAGAAAAGACGAATGACATTGAGATAACCAGGGACCTATCAAGTGATGTTATCAAAAAGTATTTCTTGGAGGAGACGTATGTTAATCCAACATTTATCATTGGCCGTCATGGGATTATGACCTCTTCACCACCCCACCCCCCACCCCCCGGGAAGTCGCTTAGATCGAAGCTAAGTTTGACTGAAGGTTTCAAATTGTACATCAACAAATCTGAAGTACGTTGATGAAGTTTGTTCATGCTTCATAGATATGTTATTATTTTGTTCATATCCTAAATATTATGAGATGATCAGGTTAACACAGAGTTGAACAATCCTTGGATACAACATCAGCGATTCTCCAAACAAAAAAAAGGTGGCTTTTAGCATCAGTTATCTTCTTGTTGGTTGTAGAACCTTCTATTTTCATTTAAATAAATATGAGTATCATTTTAGGAGGCAAAATCAGGTGATGATGAGTCAAGGGAATTAGCCAAGGGCCTTGACGCATAGTGCACTTAATCGCATAATATGGTTTACCCCTCTCTGCTGGATGAGTCTTAAAGATTGATCAACTCACGATATTGCTTACCGATTCACAAAATGTCAAGGTGAACTATTTTAAAATGGGGATTTTTTTTTTGCAGGATGTATACACTACGGGAAAAATCATCATTTACAACACTGTATTAGGGTTGTAGTACCCCTACTACAACTCTTTTTTGTATATTGTGTAGGTGGGGTATTGTAGAAAGTCCAAGCTGTTCTACAATACTTGACTAAGTGTTGTTAAGGGTGATGTGATTCATAGTTCGACAATATTTTTCCAAAGTTGTGATTCTCTATCGATTTTTTTTGAAAGCCTAACATAACCCTTGCTTGTTGTTGTAGGAGTATCTTGGACAACACAAGTAATGTATCGTAAAAATATGTAATACAACACTTGTATAAGTTGAAGTCTATCTTAGACAACCTAGGATGTGTATCGTAGAAATATGTAACACAACACTTGTATAAGTTGAAGGACTATCTTAGACAACATAGGATGTGTATCGTAGAAATATCTAACACAACACTTGTATAAGTTGAATGACTATTTTAGACAACCCAGGATGTGTAATGTAGAAATATGTAACACCTCTTATTACTATAATGAATAAGACTTTCACGACACTTGTTAGTGTTGTAGAACTATGTTGGACAGCACCTAATTTATGTTGTAAAGACATTCTTTCACAACCATTGGTTTGTGTAGTTGGAATATGGAACACAACTCTTATTAGAAATTGTGTGCATAAAACTATTTTGAAAAAAAAAATTATAGCTGAAACCGAATTGCCGAAAGTATTTCACATTCACATTAAGCTGCCAGTGTAACACATTTACATTCTTCCAAGTTGTCTTAAATTGAAATTCAAAGTAAAAGACCTATGATACTGAAAAACTTAGAGAAACAAGCATAAAAGGGAGATTCTGCAAATAACCATTTACTAGATGCTTCAATAGTAATCGAAGCGATCAGCTTCACAACCTCAGATTAATTGACAAGATCTACAACTCTCTTGTGGATTGCTTAACAACCTCGGATAAATTGACAAGATCGATAACTCCCTTGTGCACACGGAGTTCAAAACAATCCCAGGTGTTAGTACCTGAAAAATAACGACTAGGAAATTAACCACTACGTACAGTGATTTGGTAAAAAAAACTATCTCAAAGAACAATGCAAGTATTCACAGTTAAAGATAATATACAAAAACTAACTTGAGCAACCTGTTAAATATGATGATCCATAACACTCGGGTGCTTATAATTCTACAGCATTATTCTGTGATATCTTGTCAACGTTTTATAATAAAAATGAAAGTGTAAACCCAAAAAAAAAGGTGTTGGGTCCTTAAGCAAGTTTGCATTAACAGCCACCCTCACAAATGCAATTCAAGAAAGTGTGGCTTCAAACAGCCATCCATCCAGGGAAAAACAATGGCAGTTATAGACATTAGACAAAATATTACAATGAGCCCGCGATGCTATAGGATAGAAAATAGACAGCAAATATGACTTTGAATTAAACAATTCTATCCTACTTCTTTCAGAATATAGCAAGTAAACCTCTAGAAGCAAAATATCATTCATACATATTTTGGGTCTCTAAAAGTGAACAGAGACAAAGCCACTTTTCGGTTATAAAAAAACCTTGTACCTCAAAGTTCTCTGCCTTTGGAAGGACCTAGAATTATTGTACAACTTTCCATAATTGATAAAACCATTATATCCCAAGCTCAAAAAGATACTATGAATTCTGGATCCCCAAGACTAAGTTTAAATGTCAAAAACAAGCAGAAGTCGAACACTAAGGAACCGGGTGCATTCATGCATCGTAAATACAGAGCAAGTTACATAAGACACTTCTCATATGAAAATTTAATACAAATCCAAGTGTCTTCAAATAATTAGCAAATTAGTAAAGATAACCAGAAGCGACAATTGATCCTAAAATTTAAGCTAGTCATGCTTCTCCAAATAATCAACATGAAACAATTTAACTTGTATCGTTTCAAATCAAATCCTATCAATACAACTCAAACAAAATAATAAACGTAGGCATGAAAATTTACCTTCTCCACAGGGGGGGTCTTCCTGGTAGTAATGTGCAGAGTTTCTGTTGGCATCCTCACAGGTCCATTTACTTTCAACCTCTTGTTATTACCTCCGGTCACAATATCGGTACAGACTGTTAACATGACAAGTTCTATAAATTAGCCATATCCCTCAACCAGATAACAAAATGTGAGTCAACTACCCAAATCAGTAAATTGACAAACACGTTCTTTAAGACAATATATTTCAATTGATCATTCAGATGGGACTAGTTTAACCATAAAACATCAGGAGCTGAAGAGTTAGACATCAGAGAATTATCAGTAACTGTGCCAAAATCCAACATGTCTTGACACATAAAACCCTGCTATCCCAGTATCATCTAGATACTTGAATTGGTAACTACACTGAGAATTTTGAGAACAACCAGGCCTAGAAGTTTGAACAACAGAATTGCATACGTTGTCGATGCATAATATTGGAGAAGCAAACCAGAAATACACAATATTTAACTCACGAATAAATAAGATAAATAATATTACATGATACTCTTAACTTGGTATTTAACCTTTCAACAACTTAAGACATCTGAACTTAGAGAATAACCACCAAGGAGGCAACAAAAGGCTCGGTCCTAAAATTCTTTTTTCAGGTCAGCAATGAGGAAATCATAAATTGCTGCCAGCTGCATCAGAAACACAAGATAAACGCAAGATATTTCTGTTGTGGTGCTGGAAGCAACCTTTCTATCAGCAGCCTTTCAAACTGAGCTCATGAAGGTAATGGAACATTAACAGACCAACTTTTAGCAGACGAATAAAATCTGATTAACCTAACTACATAATGGAGGTAATAACATTAACAGACGAATCAAATCTGATCAGGTACTGCAAATTTCATAAAATCTCTAAAATAACAACATATCAAATATCTCCAATTCCGAGTACTAATGGATATATGGGAAAACAAACCTTCATAGTACGACTGTAATTTCGTCCAATTAATTTGTTCAAGGAGCAGCAACTACGACACGTCCTGCAACTTGATCGAGATCCCTACGACCACTGGATGTAATAATCTTTCCTATGCAACACAAGTTCATTAAGTATTTCAGCATCCGTAACAGCAAATGCATTTGAAGTTTGACCTTATACTGATACTTAAGTTGACTCTTTACTACATCTAGAATTGTATGGAAGTGCTAGTGGACCATACATTAGTCGGAACAATGAATCATGCAAGAAATGGGGACAAGCAACTCATACCATGGGAAGTGAATCAACTGGTGCAACTCGTCCAATTTCCGCCTCTCCAAAGTCAGGATCCAAAACTTCTTAAGTGGCCAATTCATCACCATGGAGTTGAACTTTTTTAACCTTGAAGCTAGCAGGCATGAGCCCTACGACACTTTATTACCTCATCCATTTTCTTCTTCCCTCTTTTCCACCTTCTGCTTTTCAATCCCCTTCTCTATATCCTCCTCCACTTGGTTCACTTGTTAACACCAACAATTACAGAATCAACATACAAAAATTACGAATCCAAAATTAAATTTCTATAATCAAAATCAACCAAATTAAAAAGAGAGAATCAATTCAAAAAACTGACCTTATTCATCATATTTTCTAGAAGAGTCACTTCCTTTTTCTTCTTCTTAGTTCTTCCTCTTCCTCTTCTTATTACTCTTTCCCCAACTTGTACCCTAACTTCGAAATTGAAAAACTACACAGAACATGGTACAAATCAGATCGGAAACTCCTCCATACAGCTCCATATCTCAATCTCAGAATAACCCAAGCTTAATCACAATCGAACACGGAAGCAGAATCATCGTCTCAACCCATTTGTTGCCTGTTATTGATGATTTCAGAAATCCAAATCTCGATTCAACTTCTAGCTGATTATTAGCAGCAACATCTTCTAGATCTTTGTCATCAACTGGGCAACAACTCAATTTCTTCCATGTTTCTTCAAATCGACAATAATCAAAACAATCTCGGAAATTGAACTCAAATCCTGATTCTTCTCAGCTTAATCCTACATTAGTAGCACCAGTCGAACCAGAATCGCCAGCCGCCATCACTTGCTTCTCTCTTCTCATAATTATTATGAAGAACAAAATTGAGATTTGCGGGTTATTATTTTTGTTTTGAAATCTAGGGTTCGAAATGGGTTTGTGTTGGAACATCAAGAAGACATGACTGAGAGATGTACAAGCAACGAATATGGTTGTTATGAAGATTTAACAAAATGGGGTTTCTGATTGTGAAAGATATTCGATGGTGGTAGTTTTTTTTTTGTTTTTTTTGTTAGGTTTTCTTCTCTAAAGGAGGCGGAAGGGGGAAGATGAGAGAAAGAGATTAGAATATGAGAGATGAATCAATGAGGTTTCGGCTGCTAGGGTATACTTCAAAGTAACTGTGGACCGTAGATTAGGAAGGTCATACGGATTGTAAAAGTTCTAGGATGTCTTTGAACGGTAGAGATTTAATTAGGGAAGGTCATACGGATCAATCTCAGTACGTGTTTCTTTGCTACGTTGTGCTTCTTTGCAAAACTATATTCAGTTTTATTATCAACTTTCGACACGAAAAAAATCCAAAAAAAATATTAATAAATTTAGGACATTGTTATCGACATTCAGATATAAAAAAATCCAAAAAATGTATAAAAATGAATACGGAAAATGAAAAATGAATTCGATAATTGGTGTGTTTCTTTGTGTTTTCTCTTCGTGCTTTTGTACTTTTTCTTTGTGCTTCAGTGTCGATTCGAACTTCAAATTCGGTATAACGACAAACAAACAATGAATCATGAAGCTTCAAGGGGGTTCTGACTTCAAACTTGGCATGATACATCATCGAAATTGATAAATATGAAGCTCAGACTCGCTTAGAACTTCAAATATGGTATAACTGCATAGAAACTATGAACCAAGAAGCTCTGGGAGGGTTCTGAGTTCAAACTTAGCATGATACATCATGGAAATTGATAAAAATTAAGCTTAGCGTCAATTCGAACTTCAAATTCGGTATTACGATAAGCAAACTATGAATCATGAAGCTTCGGGAGGGTTCTGACTCCAAACTTGGCATGATACATCATTGAAATCGATTAATATGAAGCTCATTGTCGATTAGAACTTCAAATATGGCATAATGGCATACAATCTATGAATCAGGAAGCTCCATGAGGGTTCTGACTTCAAACTTAGTATGATACATCATCGAAATCGATAAAGCTTATTGTCGATTCAAACTTCAAATGTGGCATAATGGCATAGAATCTATGAATCAAGAAGCTACATGACGGTTCTTAATCAATAAAAACTAGCAAACTTAGCATGATATACATCATCGAAAATAATGAATATCAAGCTTAGTGTCGATTCGAACTTCAAATGTGGTATAACGACATACAAACTATGAACCAAGAAGCTCTTAGAGGGCTCTGACTTCAAACTTAGCATGATACATCATCAATATTGACTACTATAAGTTAGAAACTTGGTAAGAACGATGAATCCATCCATTTACAGGTAAGATTCCTTCGAAATATTCTACAAAACCTTAAACAAACCTTATTTCTGCATATTGTATGCAAATCAGGCTCAGAGATCGAAACCTGGCCGCGAGTTGAATACTATAAGTCAGAGACTTGGTAAGAACGAATAAAACATCCATTTACAGGTAAGATTCCTTCGAAATATTCTACGAAACTTAAAAAAAAAACTATTTTTACATATTATTTGCATACCGGGCTCCGAGATCGAAACCTGGCCGCGAGTTGACTACTATAAGTCAAAAACTTGGTAAGAACGACGAATCCATCCATTTACAGGTAAGATTCCTTCGGTATATTCTACGAAACATTAAACAAACCTTATTTTTGCATATTCTATGCATACCATGCTCCGAGATCGAAACATGGCCGTGAGTTGACTACTCTAATCAGAAACTTGGTAAGAACGACGAATCCATCCATTTACAAGTAAGATTTCTTCGAGATATTATATGAAACCGTAAAAAATCCCTATTTCTGCATATTGTAAGCGTACCAGGATCCGAGATCGAAACTTGGCCGTGAGTTGACTACTCTAAGTCAGAAACTTGGTAAGAACGACGAATCCATCAATTTACAGGTAAGATTCCTTCGATATATTCTACGAAACCTTAAAAAAACCTTATTTATGCATATTCTATGCATACCATGCTCCGAGATCGAAACCTGGCAGCAAGTTGACTACTCTAAGTCAGAAACTTGGTAAGAACGACGAATCCATAAATTACAGGTAAGAAATATATCAGAATTGGATAAGAATATATCAGAATTGAACATCCCAGGTTCGAAGATTACCAGAGTTAAAATGACTATATTACCCTTACTAGAAATAAAGGTAATAAATATTATGGAGACTGTGAAAATTACCAGACTACCCTTATCTGAAGTGATTAAAGTAAATATTCCACGAAATCTGGCCGCGAGTTGACTACTCTAAGTCAGAAACTTAGTAAGAACGATGAGTCCATCCATTTACATGTAAGATTCCTTTGGAATATTCCCCAAAAATTTAAACAAACCATATTCAGGCATATTTTATGCATACCCAGGTTTCGAGGTGGAAACCTGGCCGGGAGTGGATGACTATAAGTCGGAAACTTGGTAAGAACGATGTGAATCCATCCATTTACATGTAAGATTCCTTCGGAATATTCCCTAAAACTTTAAACAAACTCTATTTTGGAATTTTGTATGCATAACCTGGCTCCGAGATTGAAACATGGCCCTGAGTGGACCATTATAAGCCGAAAACTTGATAAGAACGATGAATCCATGCATTTACAGGTAAAATTCCTTCGGAATATTTCCCAAAAATTTAAACAAACCTTATTCTGGCATATTGTATGCATACCATGGCTCCAAGGTCGAAACCTGGCCGGGAGTGGACCACTATAATATTACTAGAGTTGGACATGAGTTTCTCATTCGGGTGAACTGAAAATGAAATTTATCAGATTTGAACATCACGGGTTCAAAGATTACTAGAGTTGGACATGAGTTTCTCATTCCGATGAACTGAAGATGAAATTTATAATATTTGAACATCCCGGGTTCAAATATTACTAGAGTTAGACGTGAGTTTCTCATTCGGGTGAACTGAAGATGACATTTATCAGATTTGAACATCCCGGGTTCAAAGATTACTAGATTTCTACCAGAGTTTCTCATTCGGATGAACTGAATATGAAATTTATCAGATTTGAACATCACTGGTTCAAAGATTACTAGAGTTCGACCTGAGTTTCTCATTCGGGTGAACCGAAGATGAAATTTATCAGATTTGGTGCAATAAATATTATGGAGACTGTGAAAATGACTAGACTACCCTTATTGGAAATAGGTAAAGTAAATATTACAATTTGTGAAAATAACGATATTGCCCTTAATGGAAATTAGTGCAATAAATATTATGGAGACTGTGAAAATGACCAAACTACCCTTATCAGAAATAAGTAAAGAAAATATTATAGACTATGAAAATGACCATATTACCCTTAGTGAAAATAAGTGCAATAAATATTATGGAGACTGTGAAAAATGACCAGACTACCCTTATCAGAAATAGGTAAAGTAATTATTACAGAATGTGAAAATGGCCATATTACCGTTAATGGAAATAAGTGCAATAAATATTATGGAGACTTTGAGAAATGACCAGACTACTCTTATCGGAAATAGGTCAAGTAAATATTACAGAATGTGAAAATGAAAATATTACCCTTAATGGAAATAAGTTGAATAAATATTATGGAGACTGTGAAAATGACCAGACTACCCTTATCCGAAATAAGTAAAGAAAATATTACAGACTGTGAAAATAACCATATTACCCTTTGTGAAAATAAATGCAATAAATATTATCGAAACTTTAATAATGACCAGACTACCGTTATCAGAAATAAGTAATGTAAATATTACAGACTTTGAAAATGACCATATTACCCTTGATGGAAATAAGTGCAGAAAATATTATGGAGACTGTGAAAATGACCATACTACCCTTATTGGAAATAAGTAAAGTAAATATTATAAAATATGAAAATGACTATATTACCCTAACGTAAATATAAGTCCAATAAATATTATGGAAACTGTGAAAAATGACAAGACTACCCTTATCGGAAATAGGTAAAGTAAATATTTCAGAATGTGAAAATGACCATATTACCCTTGATGGAAATAAGTGCAATAAACATTATGGAGACTGTGAAAATGACTAGACTACCCTAATTGGAAATAAGTAATTTTCGTGAGAAGGCTTACATGACATGTTTTGCGCTCAGTCACTTGAGCATTACTTTTTGAGCATTATATTTTGTTTTACAACACTTATGAAGGGTTGTCATAAAGTTAGTGTATAATTAGTGTATTAAAGAATCACAAACTTAACAGAACATGTTATAGTGTAGGATGGTTAGTGGTGTAGACTTCCACGCTTGAGGCTCAAGATCGAATCCCCCAACCTTATTTTTTCCAACATTATATATTTTTACTTCAACAACACTTATAAGTGTTGCTCTTGCTTTCTATTTAAAAAAAGAAAAAAAAATCAAAACTTGTGAACTGAACGGGTGGTTGATGAGTTAGACTTCCATGCAGTACGTTTATGTTCGAATCTCCCCTCTAACATATTTTTCATTATCATATTTTTGTGTACTTCAACAACACTTATAAGTGTTGTTGTAGGTTTCTATTTAAAAAAAAAAGAAAAAAAATCAAAACTTGTGAACTGAAAGGGTGGTTGATGAGCTAGACTTCCATGTAGTAGGTTCATGTTCGAATCTCCCCTCTAACATATTTTTCATTATCATATTTTTGTGTTCTTCAACAACACTTGTGAGTATTGTGATAGGCTAAGTTACTACATATATGGAACAACGTTGTTATAGCTAAATGTTGTCACAACTGTTTTGCTTAAGGAGTTGTCGTTTGTTTTCCTAGCGCAACCCCTTGTTTCCTAAGTGTTGAAAGTGATGATATATGACAACTCTTCCTTTGAAACTAGTTGTAAAACATAGGACTTTATACAATACTTAGCGAAGCATTGTAAATCTCCAGTTGTAGATGTATATTTTTCCTGTAGTACCACATCATGATGCATGCCACTCCCACTGTCACATTAACTTTATTTTTTAGCTTTACATCTGAAACATGTTGTTTTGTTAAGTACAAGACCGTCTACTGGATAGTATGCAAGTACGGGTCGATCCACATGGACTAATTAATTGTTATCTTTAATCCCTAATTAAATTTGTGCAAATTGTTTTCCCCAGGTGGGGATTCTGCATATTACTGCGATGCTAAATACATTTGGAAAAGTTTTGAAAAGGCTTTACCGGGATCTTGAATATTAAGTTGC
>JAJJWX010001525.1:0-109952 GCA_023529315.1 Papaver bracteatum
AGTTGTTTTCTAGAGAATCAACTAGACAGTTAGACTCAATCAATAGAAAATACTCAAGGAGTTATTATTGAAATCTCTCGATTTGATTTACTCAAGCAAATATGATTGTGAGTCTAATCAAGAGATAACTTGGATGGTATCAAAGACCAATATCCAAGTGTCAATCAATTTAAATCAACAACCAAAATGGTCGGATATTCTAATTGATTGAACAACGCACAACCTGTATTATTTCAATTATATAAAAATATAATACGAAAAATAAATAACACAGACACCAGAAATTTAGTTAACGAGGAAACCGAAAATGCATAAAAACCCCGGGACCTAGTCCAAATTAAACATACACTGTATTAAGCCGCTACAAACACTAGCCAACTCCAAATTAACTTCGGTTTGGAATGTAGTTGAACCCCAATCAATTTCACATTGATCCAAGGTACAGTTATGCTCTTACGCCTCTAATCCCAGCAGGATACTGCGCACTTGATTCCCTTAGATGATCTCACCCACAACCAAGAGTTGCTACGACCAAAGTCGAGGACTTTATAAAAAAATCTGTCTCACACAGAAAAGTCTACAGGTAATAGATAAATTCGTCTCCCACGAATAAACCTACAAGTTTTGTTCCGTATTTTGATAAATCAAGGTGAACAAGAACCAATCGATAAAACTAGACTTATATTCCCGAAGAACAACTCAGTTTCATCAATCACCTCACAATGAACTTAATCGACGCAGCGAAGAAGATTATTGAGGAATCACAAACAGTGAGACGAAGATTTTTGTGACTACTTTTATCTTGCCTATCAGAGATAGAAATCTCAAGACAATTATTACAATTGTACTCGTATGATAGAAACAGCAAGATCAGATCACACAACTATAAGAAAAGTAGAATCGGTCTGGCTTCACAATCCCAATGAAGTCTTTAAGTAGTTAACCTGGTTTTAGAAGAAGAAACCCAAAGGTTAAAGGAGAATCGACTCTAGCTTTAGCAAACTAGTATCACATAGAATGTGTGGGGATTAGGTTTCCCAGTTGCTAGAGTTCTCCTTTATATAGTCTTGTAAATAAGGATTTGCAATCAATGTTAGCTTAGTAATAAAGCATTCAATATTCACCGTTAGATGAAAACCTGATTAGATACAAGCTAATATCTATCAACCGTTAGATCGAAAACTTAGCTTGCCATACACACATGTACTTGACGTTTTGGGTTTGTGTAACCATACCCAAACGTGTACAATGGTTGGTTCAATAATAGTCAACCAAATGGTTAGCCAAATGATAACTTTCATATCAAATATATTCTTCTTCACCATAACTAGTCCAAATGACTCAAATGAACTAGTTAGAGAGTTTTTCAATTGATAGGAGATCCCATGTATTACAAGAGACACAATTTAATCAAAAACAATGTGATTCACTCGAATCATTTCATGAACTATAAAGCCACGGTTTGCAAAAGAATTCCTTAGTAATTTAAGATAAGTTCACGAACAACGTTTTCAGACATAACCTCTTGAGTTCGCGGACTCAAGATAACCGGTTGAAGTTAATAAACTCCAGAAGAATTTCTCGGGTTGAGAACCTCCGTTAGTTAGCGGACTGGGTTCGCGGACTGCACCTGAGCTTCAACTTCAACATATATTCTCGAGTTCGAGAACTTACGCCAGTTCGCGGACTGAGTTGGCTGCTCACGTTCCGGTTCCACTTGATCAACAAAGTTCGCAAACTTCAGTTCAAGTGTTAAGGACTTATACATATATGTGTTTCCACACCAATGTTTATATCCCACAATGGTTATATAGTCTAAACTCTCATTTCAATCATTGAAACATTCTCAGAGGGCGTTATATAGTTGTTATTCACAAACTATTTTTCGTCAGAGCGATTTCCAAAGTGATTGAAACATAACATGACTTTCGTCACTAGGCAAAGATGAACTTGGCTAAAGTGAAAGCTTTACTAACACCCATTTCGAGAAATAGATAAGCAAGATATACTCAGCTCTAAATGTCACATGTGTATATTCTTAGTCTATATAGTAAACTGACTTTTGTATCAAGATAGGAGATAGAGTAGATAGAATTTTGAGTGATAGATAAGTTCAAGTCTCCACATAAATTTTAGTCAATGAATATCCACTGGTTCCTTAAGTAGTCCTTCGTCTTGTATGATGATCGACATGGAGTTCTTGAGATCAACTACACTTTCTATCCTAGTCCGAGACCTTAGCTATAGTAAACTAGAAATCAAGACTTTATAGTTTTGATCACTTAGATTGACAAACATGCTTGAGACAGCAACGCATGCGAGTTTGACCAAGCAGTGCTCTAACAATCTCCCCCTTTGTCAATTTTAGTGGCAAAACTATTAATACATATGGAATACAAAAATTATATAAATAAAATTTATAGCTCCTATTCCACATGCCAAATCTTCAACAATAATCGAAATCTTCGTCACTTCCAAGTAGTCCAATGATCCCAAAGGTTGTAAGTTTAGCATCATCGTTGTTGAAAATCCGTAGCTATAACAATGAGAAAAACATCGGTTCTCAATCATTGTTATACAATGTCATAGTATTATTACACAACGTTAAATACCAATTGTATCACAACTTTAACAACAATGCTATGGTGATACTTCACTCCCCCTTAGTCAATACTCCATCTCACATGGAAATCACTCCCCCTTACATAATGTTCTGAAAACCATATGTATTTGTAGTATGAACTACAATTAATTCTCCCCCTTTTTGTCAATAAAATTGGCAAAGGTACAAGAATGGGATCCTAATGAAATTTCCGTAAGAGACATTTCATGACCAAAGGTAAATGTTCTATCATCTTGTTTAGATGCAATCATAAAGCCGAGGCTAAATTCCTTCATCAAGGATTTTATAAATATACAAGATAACCCCTAAAAATTCCACAGCCGCACTCCCCACAAAGATTTGGAAATTAAGCGCAAGTTCAAAAGAACTCTCCCCCATAAGATGTCATTCCCAAGGGAAAAACAAAAGCGACCTTATTTTCAAGAGAAAATAAGGATTTCTTAAGACTCAACAAATTACGTACAAGTATGAATTTGGAATCCAAAATATTCAATCATATTAACCAAAGCGAACCAAGATTAATTTGACTAAATATGCTCAACACAAGTAAACTTATGGAGACTTAATACATCGATTAGATTATTCATAAGAGAACCCATAAATACTCTAACCGGATTGCACAATTAAACTAATCACAAAGTAATCAATTCAATTGTCCACACTCAACATGAGAAAATCTATGGAGTGCTAACTAAATAATCACACAAGATGATTGATTTAGTTCATTTGGGCTCAACATAAGAGATTATGGAACCCCGACTAAGATTATCATAGAAAATGACAACCTTAACCGTCCATGTACTCAACATGAGAGAACTCATGGAATACAAACTAAATAACCACACAAGTTGATTAATTTAGTTCTTAATGCTCAACATATTGCATCTTTATGGAACAACCAACCATGCCAATAAGAAATCAACTTAGTCGTATCGTGCTCAACATAAGATACAAGATGGAACCTTCACGGTGATACATAATAATATGGAATAATTAAGCTCTATACCGTGGATTACAAAACAAGGACCTATTCTATTTTTCCATCACAAAGTGACATAATAGACTTTATCCTTGAATCACAAAATATTTTAACCTATCTTACATCAAAGATTGACAATATAGGCTTAACTTTTGAGTTTTGCCAAAAGTCCATTCATTCCTCTATCAATATTTGCATACCAATACGTGAACGACTTTACTTTTGACAAAATATGGGACAATCAAGTTCACGGACGTAAACACATATCCCATCAAAATATTGCAATATATAAAACCATAAAGATTAATACTGCAACCATCATCTTCCAAACAACTTTCGAATTTAAACCAATAAATCTAAAAACACGAAGATGAATTCATTGGATATAGCCATGTGTAATCAAAATCATGGCTATTCCAAAATACTAGTTATTCTTCTAAATAAAACATAAAACATAGAATATCTACTAGACATTAAGAACCAAACATAAAAACTTCCATGTCATACCGAACTAGGTTCAAATCGACAGTTTGGGACCTTTTTGAGCCTTAAGATCTTGAAGCTTGTGAATGGCAGCATCTTCTGTACTTTTGATATCCTTATTGGGAAGTTCTTTAACTTCTTTTTTCATGAGAACATCAAGAAACTTCATTGTATGAACAAGTAGTTGCTTAGCCTTCTCAAATTCCATTAGGAAGTCAAGAACTTCATCCGATGAAATCTCTTCAATCTCTTCTATATTCGAAAGTGAATCAGAGGATTGAGGAAGAGAACCTTCAAATTCAACAAGGGTTTCCCTTACTTCATCTAGTTTTCCATATACCGACTTATCAATGACATCTTTAGTCAAATCCGAAGAAAACGAAGAAGAAGAAGCCATTGATAACAAGAAACCTAGAGTAATGGAGTAACTCAATAGGATAGATATATAAAAAAAACTCGAGAGATTTAGGGTTACGGGATAGGTTTAAGGGATAACTTGAACCGTACGCATACCAGTAGGATGGTTTTTCACAAGGCTCTTCATAGAAGAAAAAAAACACTTTTGTTTTTCAAGGTATTTTAGAAAATGAACAATTAAAAAAAATACTCACAAACCAGTGTCTGAACAATTATCTTTCTAAAAACGATAAAAGATTAGATAGATAATTAGAGTCACTTAGTTATGGAGTATACCTATCCAATTCTCTGACAACTAGGCTTTTTGTATGTGAGATATTCAACCTTGTGATTAACTCACACAAGTATGAGCCTTTAGCTCATCAAATGAATATTGTTCATCTCTATCCTTATGTCTCTGATATGTGCTCTTTCTAGTGAGATAAGACACTAATTGATTATCTTTCTTATTATAAGGACTAAATCTAGGACCTCTTGCAATAGGATCAAGTGAATCGGAATGGATAGGGATCCATTTTCTAGATTTAGTTTTATCAGAAACATCCTTATAAGTACCGGAAATGTTCTTATTAATACTACAAAAAGAATTGCCAGAAAGAACTTTATCCCTGTGATGATATCTAGAGTAGAGATCATTCTCATAAGGTTTCTTATTTCTTGTGGGCATACGATTCACTGCTTTAGTCGACTGACTATCTGTTCCATTGACAATGAAGAGAAGCAAATTACGAAGATAAGAAATTTGTTTCCTTCTTGCAAAACAATGAATAGCATAGCGATTCTGTTTCCCACAAAGGTACAGGTTCGTGGAGGTGAATCAATAACTGGCACCTGTTTAAACTTCATACCCATACGAGAAGATTGAAAGTTTTGCAACCTTTTCTTGTCACAATCTTCTTCCAGAGAACATTTCTTCGTATATGATAATTCCTGATAATTAGTCACAAAATAATTTCTCCTTAGGACAGAGTTTTCCTTTTCCAAGGATTTACACTGTTCATGGGGTAGAGTAAGAGATGCACAAAGTTTCTCTTTTTCAGCACGAAGTCTGTTGAGATCTGATAAATGAGTCTCGAGCAAACGTTTTTCTCTAATTGAGTCCTCTTTAACAACTTCCTCAAGAGTACTAATCTTTTCCTGTTGTAGAGTAGTTTCTTGTAGAAGTTTCTCAATGTTCTTAGAGAAGGACTTTATGATATTATAGAGATAACGTTCTCGATTAAGATACTTTTCAAATTCATCAATGAGCTGATCATGATCATTAAAATAAATATCTTCAGCTGTATGTTTTGAAATTCTGGTGAGTTCCTTTTCAGCTTCTGCCATAGTGTCACATGCCTCACGAGAGGAAGAAATGTCATTATCACATTGAACATTCTTTCTACCTCGGGATTCAGAAGAATCAACTAAGGAATAATCCTTTGAGGTGTTTCCAAGACACTTGACATGGTCAAAAGCTTTAGGAGACAATTTGGTATGCGCAACAGAGATTTCGTCCACAGAATCAGATTGCCACAAACACAAACTTATAAGGACTTAAGCGTGTTTGCCTGCTCAGATACCAACTGAAAAAGCGGGGGTCTAACAACACCACCCAATATTTCGATTAGTAATCTATATGGACAACTCCGAGTTGTTTTCTAGATAATCAACTAGACAGTTAGACTCAATAAATAGAAAATACTCAAGGAGTTATTATCTCAATCTCTCGATTCGATTTACTCAATCAAATATGATTCGCAAGTCTAATCAAAGAGATAAATTGGATGGTACCAAAGACCAATATCCAAGTGTCAATCAATTTAAAACAACAACCAAAATGGTCGGATATTCTAATTGATTAAACAACGCACAACCTGTATTATTTCAATTATATAAATATATAATGTGGAAAAGAAATAACACAGACACCAGAAATTTTGTTAACGAGGAAACCGCAAATGCAGAAAAACCCTGGGACCTAGTCCAGATTAAACATACACTGTATTAATCCGCTATAGACACTAGCCTACTTCAAATTAACTTCGGTCTGGACTGTAGTTGAACCCCAACCAATCTCACACTGATCCAAGGTACATTTATGCTCCTACGCCTCTGATCCCAGCAGTATACTGCACACTTGATTCCCTTAGCTGATCTCACCCACAACCAAGAGTTTCTACGACCCAAAGTCGAAGACTTTAATAAACAAATCTGTCTCACACAGAAAAGTTTACAGGTAATAGATAAATTCGTCTCCCACGAATAAACCTACAAGTTTTGTTCCGTCTTTTGATAAATCAAGGTGAACATGAACCAATCGATAAAACCATACTTATATTCCCGAAGAACAGCTCGGTTTCATCAATTACCTCACAATAAACTTAATCGACGCAGCGAAGAATATTATTTAGGAATCAGAAACAATGAGACGAAGATGTTTGTGACTACTTTTATCTTACGTATCAAAGATAGAAATCTCTAGCCAATTATTACAATTGTACTCGTATGATAGAAACAGCAAGATCAGATCACACAACTATAAGAAAAGTAGAATCGGTCTGGCTTCACAATCCCAATGAAGTCTATAAGTAGTTAACCTGGTTTTAGAAGAAGAAAACCAAAGGTTAAAGGAGAATCGACTCTAGATTTAGCAAACTAGTATCACACAGAATGTGTGGGGATGAGGTTTCCCAGTTGCTAGAGTTCTCCCTTATATAGTCTTTCAAGTCAGGGTTTGCAATCAATGTTAGCTTAGTAACAAAGTATTCAATATTCACCGTTAGATGAAAACCTGATTAAATACAAGATAATGTCGCTCTACCGTTAGATCGAAAACTTAGCTTGCCATACACACATGTACTTGACGTTTTGGGATTGTGTAACCGTACCCAAACGTGTACAATGGTTGGTTCAATAATAGTCAACCAAATGGTTAGCCGAATAATAACTTTCATATCAACCATATTCTTCTTCACCATAACTAGTCCAAATGACTCAAATGAACTAGTTAGATTGTTGTTCAATTCCTATGAGATCACAAGTATTACAAGAGGCACAAATGAATCAAAAATGAAGTGATTCACTCGAATCATTTTATGAACTATAAAGCCACGGTTTGCAAAAACATTCCTTAGTAATTTAAGACAAGTTCACGAACAACGTTTTCAGACATAACATATTGAGTTCGCGGACTCAAGCTAACCGGTTGAAGTTAATAAATTCCAGCAGAATTTCTCGGGTCGAGAACTTTCGTCAGTTCGCAGACTGGGTTCGCAGACTGCACCTGAGCTTCAACTTCAGTCGATATTCTCGGATTCGAGAACTTACGCCAGTTCGCGGACTGAGTTAACTGCTCACATTCCGGTTCCACTTGATCAACAAAGTTCACAAACTTCGGCTCAAGTGCTAAGGACTTATACATATATGTGTTGCCACAACAATGTTTAAATCCCACAATGGTTATATAGTCTAAACTCTTATTTCAATCATTGAAACATTCTCAGAGGGCATTATATAGTTGTTATTCAGAAACTATTTTTCGTCAGAGCGATTTCTAAAGTGATTATAACATAACATGACTTTCGTCACTAGGAAAAGATGAACTTGGATAAAGCGAAAGCTTTACCAACACCCATTTCGAGAAATATATAAGCAAGATATACTCAGCTCGAAATGTCACATGTGCATATTCTTAGTCTATATAGTAAACCGACTTTTGTCTCAAGATAGGTGATAGAGTAGATAAACTTTTAAGTGATAGATAAGTTTAAGTCTCCACATACCTTTTAGTCGATGAAGATCCGCTGGTTCCTTGAGTAGTCCTTCATCTTGTATGATGATCGCCGTGGAGTTCTTGAGCTCAACTACACTTTCTATCCTAGTCCGAGACCTTAGCTATAGTAGACTAGAAATCAAAACTTTATAGTTTTGATCATTAAGATTGACAAACATGCTTGAGATAGAAACGCATGCGAGTTTGACCGAGTAGTGCTCTAACAGTCAATGTCTGGTCCCAGTACCAAACGCAAAGGCTGGACAAATGTTAGACCAAACCCAGTTTCTGGTCAAAACATGAGTACCAAAAACAAAATAATGCCAATAAAAATTGGCAAAGGTACGAAAACTATGGGGTCGTTATGAATTCTCAAAATCTAATTTATGACTAAAGAAGCATATCAACTCTAATTAGAGGATTTCACATCGTCGAAACTTAGTGTATTTGTCAAGGAGTTTATTAAGATATAAGTTAACTCCTTTTATTTCCACAACCGCTCTCCCCACAAAGATATTGCAACTAAGCATAAGTTCATTTAAGAACTCTCCCCCATTCGATGTCCTTCCCAAGAGAACAAGATGAGTGACCTTACTTTTACGAGAAAAGAAGGATTCCTTTGGACATTAACAAATCACAAGGATTTGTATCCAGTTTCATCGAGTAAATTAACCATAAAAGAATCTTTTTGATTAATCTAACCGGAATCACTCAACATAAAAATTTATGGAGTAAGTACAGTACTTTCACATAAAGTGGATCAGGGAATAGAAAGACGTGACATATTTGCAGAAATAAGGAAAGATCAATACTGTGAAATATCTCAAAAAGTTTTTTCTATCTTTTATCAGTATATGCATAAAGACATAATAGACTTAACTTTTCAGAATTTATGAGATAATAACACAATACAAAACATAAAGGCACATATCTCATAAGACATTTGCAATATATAAAACCAAAAATATTAAATATTGTAAGTTCATCTTCCAAAAACTTAAAAGTTAAATAAATAAATCTAAAAACGTACAAGATGAAAAACTGTTGGAAATAGCTTGTGTAATCACAATATATGTCATACCAAACCCTAGTTATCTTTCTCGAACACAATAATAAATCTCAGAAGAAGTATCCTAGACAATTAGAGTTTAGACTTCTTTGATTTCTTCATACCTATCCATAACTCCATCATAAAAGGTATCGTTGATGTCCTTGACTCTCTTGACAGTGGAGACTCCATGTTCGTGAGTTATTAGAATAATAACCTTCCGATTGACAACACGAGCAAGTTGTCAGGCTTTGTTGCACTCAGAAATAAGCTTAATTCTTCTGGTTTCATATCAAGCCCTTTTGGTTTTCAAGGATTTTGGTCTGGCCATTTATTTGCAATTGTAGATTTGAAAACTAAACCTTTGTGTCATTCTGAGAATGAATTAAATCCTTAATTAATAGACTCATCAATCCAAGAATTGTGTTATTTTCTTGCAGCCATCTTTCTCAAAATAAATTCTTGAAATGAGCTGCAACTTTTGACATCTTCTTCCATATCAAGATCAATCACTTCATGAGATCTTGTTGGGTTCTCCATTTTTTTTAAATAAAATAAAATAGGGAAGGAGATGAATTGCCAAATAATCGTGTGACAAGAGAAATACTAGAAATCCTTTGTTATAAAAATCATATATAAACTCTTTGTGACCTGGGTATACGGATGTTCGCGGACCGTTCTTAAGAAGAGTTAACGGGTCAACAAAAACCCATAGTAAGATACATGGAATTCACTTTCATCCATCACATAGGTCTTTATAGATCGGTAATTAGAAGTTTCAAGAGAAGGACTCCAAATTATAGCACTAGAAGAACCAATATTACTCATCAGTTACTTGGAATCAAGATATGACTCAACGTTCACATGATGAAGAACAAATAATATCATAATAGAGTAAAACTCACAATAAGATATTATTACATATTTTTTATTAAAAAAAGGTGAAAACACACAAACAAAAGTTGTCACTAGTAAAACTTGAGTATCCCTCACATGTGATCCTTGTAACTATCAAGTCAGCTGCAAGGATGCAATTACCGAGATTAGGTAACATAGTGAGACATGATATCACTACTTATATTGAGGGAAACATCATGATTACCTTTCATGTGTTTGCGTTTTGACTTCCTTTATTCTTTTAAGCCTTGTTTGATGAGGATCAGGAAATGATACTCTTGTTAAAGAGTATTCTGAGAGCTTCCTATCTTTTGAACGTACTTCCGAAGGATTTTTCTGAGAATGAAGTCTAGGACCTCTTGAGACCCGCTTTAGGACATAAGAATCATTTGAATCCTGTCTTCTGAACTTAAGTCTGCCAGACTTAGTCTCATTATCAATGGGAACATGAACATCAGAGCTGTCGTAAGACACAACATTATGAAAGTCATTGTTCCTATGGAGTTTTTGAGAGGAGTGACCCATGTAACCTTTTATAAGAAATCTGGCTTTCTGCAGTAATAAATTCCACTGTAGCAGTTGTCAGGCTATTTACTTCGTTAACTGCAAAGAGAAGCAAAATTTGAAGATTAGTAATATGTTTCTTTCTAGTATAGCAATGCAGAACACTATGATTCTTTTTCCCACAGAATGAACAGATTCTTGGATGAGAAACCTTTTGTAATTCCCAGTATTGACTCATAGACTTTTCGGATATCAACAAGTTACGTAAACGTTTTTTACTTGATATTTCCTTATGAGTATTTTTGTCCATACTAGGTAATGCTACATGAGTGGTAACATCAGTCACAGAAGAAGACATAATCGGTGAAACAGAGTTTCCCTTTTTCAGGGAATTGCACTTTTCCTGGGATAACATAAGAGTTGCAACCAGTTTCTCTTTTTCAACACGACAAATATTCAGTTCAGATGAATGTGCATTGATTAAACGTTCTTATCTTATTGAGTTTTCTTTAATAGTATCTTCAAGCATACTAATCTTTTCACGTTGTAGAGTAGTTTCTTGAACAAGGTTTTCGATATTGTTAGAAAGGGACTTAATAATACAACAGAATTCCCTTTCTCTATCAAGAGAGTTCTCAAGATCATCAGTCAACCAAGCATATTTTTCTTCAAGAATTCTAATTTTAGAAGACTGAAAATCAATAATCTCAGCAGATTTTTTAAAACTTCTGGTAAGTTCCAACTCAAATTCTGACATAGCGCCATTTGTCAATTTAAAGAGAATGTTATCAGAACTCGATGGTATAAGATTTTCACCTCTGGACTCGGAAGAATCTGATAAGGAGTTATCCTTTGAGATAATCCCCAGACACTTAGCATAATGAAAGTTTTTGGTTGTCATGGCTATGTACGTTAGCTTGAGATAAACTTCGTCCCATAATAATCATATTGTTTCAAAAACTAACTTATGAGGTCTTAGCGTATTTGCCTGCTATGATACCAATTGAAAACGCGGGGGTACAAAAACCACACCCAAATATTTTGTTGGGAAATTTGTATGGACAAAACTCTAATATAATTCCGAGAGTATCAACTTAATGAAACTCGCTAAATCAAGAAAGATATCAAAGAGATTTATCTCTTTCTCAACACAATCAGTAAATCAAACATATATGAATCCGTGAACCTAATTTTTATGAGAATAACTTGGATGGTACCAAGACCAATGCCCGAGTGTCAATCAAGTTATATCCAACAAACATGGTCAAATTTATAAACTGTGATTGAACAATTCACAACCTTTGATATTTCAATTATATAAAGAAAATATAATGCAGAAAAGAAATAGCACAGACACCAGAATTTTTTTTAACGAGGAAGCCGCAAATGCAGAAAAACCTTGGGACCTAGTCTAGACTTGAACACCACACTATATTGAGCCGCTACAGACTCTAACATACTACAAGTTAACTTCGGAATGGAATGTAGTTGATCCATAACCAAGTCTCACACTGATTAATCTAAATACGAGCTCCTTACGCTTCTTGAATCTCGCAAGATGTTGCACACTTGATTCTCCTAGCTAGCTGACGTCATTTACAACCTAAAAGTTTATATGTCCCAAAGTCGAAGACTTATAAACAAATCTATCTCCCACAGATAAGTTTATTATATTTTGTTGTTTCCGTCTTAAGATAAAGATCAAGGTGAATAGAAAGCACAACTAATAATCCGGTCTTATGTCTCCCTAAGAGCACCCTAAAATATTAGTCACCTCACAATAAACTAATTGATTAACAGAAGAAGTTATTGCGGAATCACAAGAGTCTGAGACGAAGAAACTATTATGATTACTTTTTATATCTTACCGATAAAAATTATTAAACTCAATACCATAGAAAAAGTAAGATCATGATACACAACTATAAAGAAAATAGTTGGACCTGGCTTCACGAATCCCAAGCGAAGTCTTTAAGTCGTTAAACCTAGTAATAGTTTTCAGAAGAACTGGAAACCTAGGTCAAGAGAGAATCGACTCTAGTTTGCAACTACGACACACGAAAGTGTCAGAATTAGGTTTCCTAGATGCTAGAGCTTCTCCTTATATAGTCATTCAAATCAGGGTTGCTTGCAATCAAAGCTAAGATAGCTTATTAACAAAGCATTTAATATTCATCGTTAGATGAACTCCTGACTGAAGATTCAAGCTAAGTTTACTTAGAAAATAAGCAATTAGGTTTATCTTGATACACACAAATGAAATATATTTATATTCATATATAGATGAACCGTACCTAAACGTTTATAACGAGCTGGATCAATAACAATTAAACGAAGATCCATTTGATAAACACTTTTAGCTTAACTATATCAATCTAACACTTCTAAAATCAATCTGATAACACGTTTAGATAATCAAATGTATCTAAATATGTTTTAAGAAAGTTGCATTCAAATGCTTGATATCCCATGGAAATATATGTGAAGCATTTGAAACATATCGATCGGCTTGGTTTGTATGTGTACAAAGTATGTATATAAGAACCAATTCTTGAACATAATTCCACGGTATGCAAACCGAGTTCGCATACCATAACGCATTAAAAACCACGAACTTAAGTTCGCAAACGAACCTGAGTTCATGAGTATAGAAAATCTAGTTAATTTGCATACAAAGTATGCAAACAAGTTGTCATACTTGCCGATTTTAGAACCTAACCACTGAGGTTGCGAACTATCGTTACGTTACTTGCCTAGTTTTTCTGTTCGAAAACCACATTTCCGGACCCGATACTGATAAACTCATTTGCAAACACAATTTGCAAACAAGAGTTCCATGCCCGAACTAGCACTTTACAGTTCGCATACTTTGTTGTATCCAGACATTGGTAGTAGTTCTAACACTCTCGTTAATCGATTTGAAACATCCTTAGAAGACATCAATGGTAATCTTACACATTCCACTAGCTTCAAGTAATTTTCAAATGATTGTTTGATCAATACGAAACATCCCGAGTTAATATCAAATGATTATCTCACATAGATCATGTAAGATGTTCAAGGTAATTACACATGATCATCTTGACTTAATATTTAGTTTCCAACAAATGAATTATTTACAACTAAAGGTGTCAAGTAGATGATGAAGCATTCTAATCTTTAAACTCATATTTTGAGAAATATAAAAATGAGATAAACTCGACTCGAAATTTCAAATGTGTACAACATAAAGTCTATATAGCTATACGACTTAGTCTCATTAATTAGTAGATAGAATTGAATAGACTTCTGTGTGATAGATAAGTTTTAGTCTCCACATACCTTTTGTCGTCAAAGTTCCCCCAAACTCTTCAGTAGATCTTCTTCTTCAATGCAACTATAATAAAAGGGAGAGTGGGTTGAAAAACTTATTAGATACTAAGGTGAACATCGTGAATTCTAATGCTCAACTACACACTTTTATCCTAATCCGAGACATAGCTATAAATAAACTGAAAATCAAGATATAATTTTGATCAACTAAACTTGACAAACAATCTTGAGATAACAATGCTTGCGAGTTCGACCGAGTAATGATCTAACACTCCTCACCCAACAAGAGAGGATTAATAACATCAAAGAAGGAATACTCAATTTGTGAACTAAGAACAAACTCAGTGGTTATTTACTTCACAAAGTGATATATAAACATTTCGTCAGCGGTCTAAATAAAAAATAATAATAATGGGAAACCATAACCATATGTTATATATTATGTTAATTTCTAATCCGGTAGAAACCTAAGTAGATAATTAAAAAAATACTAGCCTTTGTCTAGCTTAATTATAATTAAGAAACTCAAGAAAACAAAGGGAAAATAAAGAAAGGCGAGTGAGTGAGAGATGATAGATTTTTGCTTGTTTACAACTTAAGAGAATTTCAGCGAATTTCAGCTTGAGTGAGTGGTGTACTTGTGGCGTCATCAAAAAGTAATCACGCGTCTCTATTACACTGAACAAAAGGTAGAATTTCAGCTTCTCATTGGAAATGAAAAGAGAGAGAGAGAGAGTTTGTACGCGTGCATGTGTTTCTAAAGTTCAAAAGAAACAAGTTTTTCAATGATATTAATCTCTACACACAGCTGAAATATACAAAGGTTGTAAAATTGAAAGAAAATAAAACATATTTTGTTACTTTTGTATAGTTTTTTAATTTTTTCCAGGCAATTTCTCCGAAGGCAACAAAGAAGTAACTTTTTACTGAAAGGGAAGTTTGATACTTTTTGATGGGGGTGTTAATTATTAATGAAGATAAAATCCATTTTACAAGCTAATTTAGGTAGGTATCATATAATTTATTCAATATCATCTAATCATATGCTTAAACTTTGATATATATATATAGCTTAATTAGGGTTTTTCTAATTAGTTTTTTTTTTTTTTTTTTTTTTTTTTTTTGGCGTGTGTATAATTTTCCAAATCATAGGCATAAGTGGCAACTCTAGATCATGAAAATTATGGGTTTTTCTTAATCTACGTTGGTTAAAGTTTTATTTAATTAAGGGTTTTTCTTAAACTGAATTTGGCAGTTGTTTGTTGATGAATTTGATGTCGCATTTAACTCGGCATACTAGTTTTTAACTAATTTGAGTCTTAAATTAAGTTTGTTTAAGGCACAAAGAATTAATATACAAATTAAACTTGGATTGATACAGGAATCAAGTTAAATATATGATATTTTAGTCATGGGATGATGACCCTAAAATTACTTGGCTCATGCCTTTGGTTGTTGTACTGGAGAATACTCGATGAATGAATACTTATTGTTGCTTTTCTGAAAAGAGCGTTTTGGTATTTTATTATTTTTTGTGTGGTATTCTTAGATTAGCTTAGTAAGCTTTCTTAAACCCATGAATATATTTATTTGTTTTAGGAATTGAGCTTGCCTCAACTATAGATCAAATTTAATTTATGTTTAAAAATACTTATCTCGGTTTTTTTTTTCTAGGTTAAGTCCTGTTGATATATTTGATGGTGATAAAATAAAATATTGTTACTATACATCAAAGTTTATTTTTGTTTTAACGAAGCTTAGAGCATCTCTAATAACGTTAGTTTTATTTTTTAACGCCATATATGATATTGTACCATAAATTAGAAAAAGTTTATCTGTAGTAGTCGGATCCTACAAAATAGGAGCGATGAATGGATTACACCCTTCTTTTATGGCGCATTTGCATGCACACTTAAAAGTTAGTTTCTGACTTCTAGAAGTCAAAAGTAAGTAGTCAGTTAGGGTATAAAATTTTAAAACGATTTCTAGAAGAAAAAAAAGTTAACTTTTTGTGACTTCTGCTTCTGAATTCGACTTCTGGACTTCTTCTTCTGGTATCCAAAAGCGCTACTAGATCTACATGTATTTTACCTAGTTTTCTTTAATTATTCTTCGAGCAAAATAGAAAGAAATTATAAAACAATAAGAAAAATCAATTTTTTGTATTTATCCATACATGAAATTCTATGAATAAACCCTATTACTGTTGGAGTTAGTTTATTCTTTTTATCAATAGCATAAATCCTCCGAAATACAGGTCCAAATAACACTTTCACATATAGTTTTTACACCAGCTGTTGTAGATCCTCTTAAGATTTTGGTATTTTCTCAAGTATTTTTTTTATTTGAAATATTATGCTCCAGATTGAGATGGAAAAAATTATTCTTATTAATAATCATCTTTCAACTCCATTTCCATGAAGATTATAAACCTTACTGGAAGCCAATTCTCAAGAATCCCTTAGATGAGAGTTACATCCTCTTGCAACGATGTAAAAGCTCTTATAGAAACATTACTTGATTAGAAAAAATAAATATATATTTAGAGTGGCAGACAAAATAAGAGAAAAAACATAAAGGAGACAAAGTATGAAAAAAAGGAAGAGAAATCAGGTGTGTTTTTGTAAGGACCCCCAAGCTCGTCAATGCTATTAAACTGGTCAAGTGGCGATTTACTCATTAAGGACTCGATTAGTTTATGTGGATTTAATTAATAGGAACTAATTTAACAACGAATTAGATACGAAACTAGTTTCATTGCATAGATCTCGAAAAGTTGCGAAATGGACTACTCGAACGTGTGAATCTGATATCGGATAAAGAAGAAAACATCAAGACTATTTGAAGGGTAAAATTGTCATTCCCGGGAAAATGCTTTTGGATACAACAAGGACACGTTTTGACTTTCCCTTATCAGATTCTTGGGTTCCTTTAGCTTTTGGTCGATCTTATCATCCCAAATCGAGAGGATAACTCTCAATAAATTTTCTTCTTCTTCGTCATTATTCTTCTCTTTCTCTTTTCTTTTATTTTATTCTCATGTTCTTCCTTCTCTGTCGAATTTGAGAGATTAAATGAAAGTTTTGTGATCGATAGGAGGTGTAGAAGATTATGCAGTAGTTGGTTGTGATGGTGTCTGTTACTGATTCAGACTCGGAGGAGGAAGTAAATTAAGAATTAGGTTTTCTTAATGAGTTCTATGAGGATGTAGATGGTGAAATTGAGTAATTAGGGAGAAGAGTAGATATGGTTTGTGGTTAAATTGATGTTAATTGAAGTTGTAGAGTTGTTCTGATAATGGAATTGAAGAACTAGGGTTCTGCCATGATTGAATCGGTTGTAGTTTTAGAAGAGGGGTTTGATTTGAAAGATATACAGTTGAGTTAGAGATGAGTTTGTGTTAATTTATCAGTTGTAGTTGTTGTTGATGAAGAATCGGTGAATTAGGGTTATGTTCTCTTCTTCCCCAAAACAGAAATTAGGTCACCAATGGATTTGATTCGGCATATTAGCAATTCAAGGGATACTAAAGGTTGGGTAAGATTCTAATTATTCTAAGTAAGAGATTTTAGATTTGATTGTTTGAATTGTTGAGATTAAGCAGTTATGAATGAATCTTCAATTAAGGTTGTTGATGATATAGATTGTTGTGGATGTATTACTATGTAATATTGGTGGAGTTGAAATAAAATATGTGGTTGCTTTAGTGGTGGTGTTTTACAGTCACAGAGGCGATTCTAGGAGAAACAAGTATGGGTTGAGTTTATGTGTAGGTGAAATGGAAATGGTAATGGTTCTATAAGATACAGAGATTTGAGAGTGATGGTTTGTTGTTGTTGAATGTTAGATGCTATAATAAGAATGGTGGTAAAGAAGGTGGGTTGTTTTCCTGAATTAGGATTGAGCAGAGTTGAAGGTTGTTGTTCTGTGGTTGAGTTCCATAATGGGGTATGTGATGGAGATGAAATTGTTTAGTTGTTGATGTTATTTTGAGATGTATGTGAATTTATTGAATTAGTAGGGAGGTGATGGTTCTGAAAAAAGTTTATGAATGAGACGAAAATGGAATTGAGTCTCTGGTGGTGGTATTGTGAACTCCAAAGGTTTCGTGTTGGAATTGGAAATTGTAAGAGGCGTTATTGATGTATTAGATGGTAATGGGAGTTACTGAGATGGAGAAGGTGTGTTAAATGACATATAGAATCTGTTTGAAATGGAATTGTTTTTAAAGATGAGATGGTTAAGGTTTGGAACTGATGATGTCACAGGCAGTTGGAGATTGAGTTAGTAATGGTGTTGGTTCTGTTGTTGTTGAGTGTGAAGCATTGAACTGAAATGCAAGTCTGAAGCTAAGATTGTTACATGAATGAAGGTGGTAGTGAAATTGAATGCCTGGGGATGGTTTGCAGTTGGACTGAACCTTTATAGTGTCGTAGTTTTTGTGTTTGGGAGTCGCAGGAAGGGAAGGTTTACGTAACTGAGATAGTAGTTGCAGGATTTGGGTTGTGAGTAATGTGTGGCCTATAATGAGGATTCAGTTGATTGGATTAGAATGCTTGAATATAGAATTTCTAAGGGTGATCTCTCTTAGAGCTTGCAGCTACTGCTGAATTGCAGGTAGGCTTAATTACTGTTGTGTTGAATTATTGAATTCTATTTGAATGAATGGAATGTTTAGTGATTGTATAGAATTTTGTTCTTGAGTTTTAGGCCTGTTAATCATCCCAGTCAGTCTAGATGACATACCTGACTCAGACTGTCTGACTGAGTTGTGTTAACTCAGTAAACCCAGATTCAACTCAGTGAGTTAACTCGTTTGACCTTGAATCCTTTGACCTGACTTTGTACATTGACCGTTATGTGACTTCGTTGACTAGATATTGACCGTTAGTGACTATTAATTGACTCTAGTGGATCAGGCTTTGTGTAATAGTCTTGTTTAGTGGACTTGGGCTTAGGTATAGTTTTCCTATTATGATATATTGGACCCTTATGGTCCGAATTGACCTTTGGCTTCTTCTACAAAGTTGTACATATTCATAAGACTTAGCTATGGAATATATCATCAATCTAATTGGATTAGTAAACTCTTAGTTATACTAAAGAGAGAGAATAAGATACCATAATGGGCTTAGAACCATTAGATAGAATTGTATGATTCTTGTGTGAGCTTTTTGGCTAAACTCATAGAGTGCTTGTATGATTAACAGTTAGACTATTAACAACGATCGATTCAAAGAATGAACCAGTGGATTATGGATCTCAATGTATGCAAGGCTTGTCATCAAAAGAGGTGGGAATCGATAACGGACTCTCTTGTATTCATTATTTTTTTACAAATCAATATTTGTGTTGTGAAATTCATGCATATCTCTGTGTAGTCTGTGTGGTATGAGATGTGTGCCGACACAATATCAGTATTCTATGGCTAGGGAGATACACCGCAATATTACACGGCTAGGGCGATACACCGCAATATTATTATGGCTAGGGCGATCCACCGCAATATTATTCTTCCCTTATGTGCGGCAACACACATCTCATACATGGATGTTTACTATTATTTATGAATGTATTTATTGTCTTTCCTTGTATTACTGAATTTCGATAAAACCTGCATTGTCTTCGAATCATATTAATGATTACTTTAAAGCTAGTTGTTATTTCTACTAGGCACCCCTTTTAGGGATGATGTGCTCACCCATTCCCACTTTCAGTTTCAGAGACAGATCAAGATGTGCATGTGACGATGAAAGCTTCGAAGAATTATTTACGTTAGTTAGTTAGCTTCCACTATATTTATTATGTGGTTATATTCCATTTGTAAATCAACTCACTATTGAATATGTATCATTTGATAGGAGTTCTTGTATATGTATTTCAAAGTGGGGCTAGTTTTTGGGTTAAGTTTTGTAGCAGATTTCTTAATTGAATGCTTAAGTGAATGATTCAGATTCTTAGTGCCTCTTTACTTAGTTAATTTCTTGTATTATTCGGCTGCTATCTTTGGGCGCGATATAGTTTTCTCATTAACATTTACTCTTAAAATACAAAATAAGAAGTGCTTATGTTAGTACACTTGTTGGGAAGGGGAAGAGAAAGAGTTACATGTGTCTAGTAATTGAGAGCAGGAGCACATGCATCTCGACATGTGTGGTGTGTGGTCAGCCATTTCTCTACAAATGTTACTTCAACACTCCCCCTAGGATGACCACCATTATAGACTCATTGTGTTTTTAAAAACCTTGCCAGAAAATTTCATTGAGGTAAAAACTGGTCGAAGGATAAAAGACAATATTTGAGCTTCTGAAATGGCGTCACTTGTCAGGACTCATCTCCTTTAAAGAACCGTGTCAGGAAAAAAAATTCGCACAAAAACCTGAACACTTATAAGGAGAAGAACAACCTCAAACGAAGTTGTATCTTTAGTGTTTCTATTATCTCATTAAAAACATTGCCGAGTAACAAAACCTTATGAGAAAAAGTAACCTCGGTGACGGAAAAGAGTACAACACACTTTGATGTCATCAGTGCGTTGTTAGATGCTCCCACTGATGTCGACATCTCTCCATGATTTGCATTTATGTTATTATTGTTGTCTCGTTAAAAACCTTTTCGAGTAACAAAATCAAGTGGGAAAACGTAACCTCGGTGAAGGAAAAGAGTTCAACATACCATATGGTGCTCCCCTGATGCTTGACAATTTCTTTAGTCTAATATAGTCATGGGAGTGGACAATTCCTTTAGTCCTATGGAGTCATGAAAGTTCATTCAATCTTTAGTCCTATACTTCCCACATGTTTTTAAAATGTGGACTTATGTAATGACTTAGTAAATAATTCTACCACATTTTCTTCAGATTTTACTTTACTGACTTGAATGTTTAGAAGACATTGTTGTTGCTAATTGTAAAAGAACTTCAGTGATATATGTTTCGTATTATCACCCTTAATATACCCTTGGTTCATCTGTTCGATGCCAACTGCATTATCTTCATAAATGCAAGTTGTCTCTTAGATAGGGATATTTAGATCCCAATACATATTTGCCATCTTCCTTTGGACGAAATGGATCTTTATGTACATCTAAAGTTCGACCAACCATGGGAGTGCTAGTAGGGTGCACTTTGTCCATATTAAATTGCATGAGTATCTTTTGCACATATGCAGACTGGTGGTTTAATATTCCACAAGCTCGATGTTCTAGTTCAAGTCCTAAACACATTCGAGTTTTCCCAAGAATTTTCATCTAGAATTCGGAGTTCAAATAGCTTGCGTTTTCTCATATTTCATCAAGAGTACTATGTTCATGTCGTCAACATAGACATCTATAATAGCAAATCCGTAACATGTTTTCTTTATAAACATGTGGGGGATTAATTCATTATTTGTATATCCCTTCCCAATCAAATAATCACTTAGACGGGTATACCATAGCCGCATGGATTGCTTTAATCTGTAAAGTGAACGTTTCAACTGAATTGCAAACGCACTCCGTGGTTTAGAGTTACTTGATTTGGGAAGTGGAAGTCCATCTGGAACTTTCATGAATATCTATGTATCAAGATCCCTATAGAGATATGCGGTAACCACATCCATAAGTTGCATTTCAAGTCCTTCTGAAACTACTAAGCTGACTAAGTAACGGAACGTTATGACATCCATTACAAGAGAGTATATTTCTTCGTAATCAATACCAGGGCGTTGTGAGAAACCTTGCGCCACAAGGCGATCCTTATATCTCTAGACTTCGTTCTTCTCATTACGCTTTCTCACAAATATCCATTTATGTCCTACAAGCTTTACACCTGGTGGGGTTAGCACTATCGCACCAAAAACCTGTCTTTTTTCTAGTGAATCTAGTTCAGCACGGATTGCATCTCTCCATTGAGGCCAATCTTCTCTCTTTTAGCATTCTGCAATAGAGCGTGGTTCGATATCATTGTGCTCTATAATCTCTCGAAAAAACAGTATATGCGAATATTTCATCAATATGCGTGGAGGATCTTTCCATCAACACGTGTGCACTTTTACAATCCATAGAGATTTATTTGTTCTCTAGAATCAATTTGATCTTTGGGGTGTCCCCCAGTAATGATTCATGGACATAACTGTAATCAGAGATAATCTCATGAGATGGATTATCTATATTGATGATATATGGATCGTTTTGTGCCTTACTTGCCCTTTTCTTCCTTGGCTGAGTATCGATCGAACCAAGTGGTCTCCCCTCTTATTTTTGGGGGCCACGGCCTCAGCTACACTTCCACCAAGTGCAACCTTGGTACCTATATCTATGGTACCTTTTCCCTTGTCGGGAATTTCCAACCTTACAGGCACCTTTGCAGATGGTATATGTGATCTCGTCAATTTAGCGATATCAGTAAATGCATCAGGCATTGAATTTTCCACAATAACTTCGGCAGATGGCTTGATAATGGAGGTGTAGTCCTTTCCCACGAAGGTGGTTTCCATATCAGATACCCAACAATGGTACTCAAGTCCTGCTGAGTCCAAAAGTTCGAATTCTGGTCGAATTGGGTCCATCAACATAGACAAAATAAAGGACATTAATATGGTGCTCAAGTCCTTCTGAGTCCACGACAAATCCCAGTATCATTTTCCAGTGACCAAATTTCTTTATGGCCAAGGTGGATTCCAAAACCAAGTTTCTTTATGGTTTTGTGGGTAATATAGATATGTCATATAATCCAATCTCTGATCATAACCCAGTCCACAAAATTAATTAACCAAGCTTCTTTATGTTTTTTAACAAGGGAACTCTGTTTGCAAACCAAATTTATTTATGGTTTAAAAATTGCAAACAATTTGGTAATAAGATTGACAAAATAGTCAACTAAAAACAGGTCTGTTAAAAAAAATAAACTACATGCCCATTTATCATTTATATACGCAAATAAATTTATTGAAATTTAAGTCGCAATTCGTTTCCATATTTAGTAGCAAACCATTTGCGGGATAAAAATGAGTTTTGGTTAATATTTGTGACATGCATGAAAATATCAAACTAAGAAATAATACTAAGCATAAAGTACATGTCAAAAATTTACAATTTTGAGGAAGGTCTAAAAAAAATATGACATACTAAAAATAAATATGTATGGTAAATTATAACATATGGTGGGGATAATGAATACGTATATGATGAATATTTGATAAAAATAAAGAGATGGGATAGGCTGACAGGGCTTTAGTATGACAGAGTTTACATGGTCATGTGAACCGTTGATTCACAATAAATAGATGGTTGAGATCGTTCATAGTTACATATGTAACCCGGGTTACACTCAGGCTCCATGTTGAGTTTCAGAAGATTATTGCCGTATCTTTTTTCCTTTGGATTACCCAGAGATATAGCATCTTGGGTTGATTAAATTTAGAAATTATGTGATCTTCATTAATTAACATAGAGGTTTATGATTTAATATTTCTATTTGATTAGTTTTAAGGATCAATGAGTTTTCTATTTTGATCGGGATTGTTAAAAAAAATAATCATCAAGATTTCGTTTGTCAGGTTCTTCAAATTTCAGATGAATTATTTGCAGAAATGGTGAAGTAAGTTCTAAAAATTATCATTTAAACGTTCTCCCAATTCTTCATTCTAATCTGTAAGATCCCTAATTTTTTTAATTTCATAACACCAATATTGTATTATCCGAAACTCTTCATAAGATTACATTATCCAAGTTCTACCATTCTACTGCTATGATTCTCAATTAATCGGCCACCATTTTTAACTTTTAGACCTTGATTATGCACCATCACCATATCCACCTGAAATTTTGATTTACGGGAAATTAAAAAATATTCCTACTCTTGTTAATGTACTAATTGATTTAAACTCATAGAAATATCTCTGTTAAAAAAATTCTCTATCAGATACAAGGGAGGGAGATCAAGAGAGAAAGAAAAGAGATGAAAGACAAATATGAATTCTCAGATAACCCGGGTTACTTATGTGAATAGTTAAGATCTCAACCATCTATTTGTTGTGAATCAACGGTTCACATGACCCTGTGAACTCTGTCATCCTAAAGCCCTGTCAGCCGATCCCATCTCAAAAATAAAATACAACGGTTTAAAAGAAAAATAATTAACATATATACATATGCATCATGGGTATAATACATTTGCTAACAAGTTGAATGATATGATATCCTTCAAAGGTAATATCCAAACATGTATTTATTTATTTTATTTTGTACAACATCACATGCGGAGTTTGAAACAAAATCAGATGGCCCCCTTTTTCTTTTCTTTTTTTCTTTTTGTACAAGTAAAACAAACCATATATTTGTGTATCACATGATTTAGGTAAGAAAACTAGAGACAAAAGCGTCACTTTAAAGTGATAAAGAAACAAAATTACTCTCATTATCAAGTAGAAAATAAGCTAGAGAAATCAGATGGATTTTTTTTATTTTTTCTTTTATCTTTTGGTGTAAACAAAATAAATAGTACAAGCATGTCATAATAAAGTTCCAAAGATAATATGCAGATAAAAATATGTCACTTTCAAAGAGAGCAGACAAATATGCATGTATATAACAATATTAGACATAGTTTGTTAAATAAATCAAGAAGTAAAGGTATATGATATACCTTCTTTTGGAAAAGTCCCCTTCTTTTTTTTTTGTTGTCGTTGAAGGATGAGTACTCAATTGGCTAGAGGAGGTGCTGATAACATGTTTAGAGTGGCAGACAAAATAAGAGACAAAACATAAAGGAGACAAAGTATGAAAGAGAGGAAGAGAAATCAGGTGTGTTTTCACATTAACATTTACTCTTTAAATACAAAAGAAGAAGTGCATATGTTACACTTGTTGGGAAGGGAAAGAGAAAGAGTTACACGTGTCTAGTAATTGAGAGTAGGAGCACATGCATCTTGACATGTGTGGTGTGTGGTTAGCCACTTCTCTACAAATGTTACTTCAACATTATTTGGTTAATTGGTCCAAGTTGGAACCGGAAAAAAGATACTATTATTTTTAAAAAATTGTTAAGTTATTTCTTCATTGTAAGTTTACTAGCAAAATCTGTAAGTACTTCATTGATAGCCTAGGTTTAAAATTGGGTTATGATCCAGAATCTGTTATAATAATATGGAATCGGAGAGTTGTGAAACCAAAAATAAAGAAATTGGAGATTTGGTTTCTTTTACCTTTCGCAGTTTGGTGGATTATTTGGAAAGAAGGGAATAACATGTTATTTGCGAATGAATTCAGGAGCAGTAAGTAACTTACCATTGCATTTAAGTTCACTCACTATGTTCAATCAGATATTCTATACCAAGACTTTTTGATGGTTTCCGTCTTTCAATTTTAATCTGTAATTAAGATATTTTTTTGAACCGTATTAAGATCTTTTTTTTGAACCGTCGTTGACCACTTATTGATTTGCTCTTCTTCTCACCTGAGTGACACTTTTTTATAAAAATTTGTCAGAGTTAATTAACTTATTAATGTTTTATTACGGTACTAGCCGAGCCACAAAATGACCATCTGTTGGGCCAACATTTGTTTTTTCGGTGGCCCAACACTGTCCTTCCATATATAAACCTCTCGTTTAAAATGCTGCTGACTGCATGCATCTTGGGAATAGTCTCAGAAGAACCCTACTTTGTCAGTTGGAATTCACAGAGTTTGCTTGAAGAAATCACAAAGATGATGAGATGTATACTGCAAACCCTAATATTATAATTTCTAATATTTTTGTTGCTGTTATGGTTGATAGCTGGATAAATTTTTGTTTAATACACAGAGGGAGGCAATTATCTTCCAGTCCGAGACACCGGAACAGAGGGAGAAGCGACTGAGAGAAGCTGAAGCAAAAAAGGTTGAGCGGCGTAAGAGGGAAATAGAGGCGAAGAAGAAGAGGAGGGAACAGTTTCACCAGCGGATCCATGATAGGCTCAACAAGGTTCGTGAAGAGAGTTGGATGGGGATCGAAACAAGGTACTGGGAGCAAGAGCATCCACGTAAGCAGGGGCGGAAGCACAAGTTGACTAAACCTGGCTGTAGCCCCATTTTCTTACAAAACTTCACTTAAGTCAGTAATTTACCCTTTGTTCGAATTTTTTTTATGTTTAGTCCACCAAGAGCATCGGTTTAGTCCACCAAGCCAAGTAGTTTAGTCCACCACATTCATGTGTTGTTTCTTGTTAGCAGAGTATGTAGAAGAATAATAGAGAAAAAAAATTTAGCACACCCCCCCCCCCCCCCACCCACCCATTTGGAAAACCTGGTTTCGCCACTGCACGTAAGGCTTGGGAGAGAAAGCTGAAGGAGCATAGTGAGGAGTTGATGGTCCACGATTACCGGGTTTGATGGTCCTAGCTTTCGGGTGGAGAGGATCCATCCCGGTCCTGAGGTGGAGAAAATGATTATCAAGACATTTGCGATCTGTTTTGAAGATTGATGAAGAAGAAGAAGAGATGTTAATCATCGTTAATTATATCCTAATAGTTATTACTAGATGACCGCTGCCACGGTGGAATGGCCGACCGAAGAAAACGGCGCAAAAATATGATTTTTCTTAACAGGGTGGGAAAATATGATTTTTCCTGACAGGGTGCGAAAATATGATTTTTCTTGACATGACATGGAAGTATCATTTTTTCCGACACCGGATGAAAGTATCACTTTTTCTAAAACGGAAAATTAGCCGATGCATAAACCAAAATATGGCTACATAATGTGTTATACATCATTTGTGGTGGTTTGCATAATAACTATGCATTCAATTTTCGAAAATTATGCCTAAAGTGAAAGTATCATTTTTCTTTAGACGGAGGATGTACATCGTTTTATTAGTTACAACGGAGAAAAAATTGATGCATAAACCAAAATATGGCTACATAAATTATTATGTATCCTTTGTGTTGGTTTGCATAATGAATATACATTTAATTTTCGAAATTATGCCTAAAATGATAAACACCTCCGAATTTGTTGTAAAAACTCAAAATTTGATATTGTTGTTTATACTCATTGCGTAGAGTTTTTTAATACCATTCCAACAAGATAAAATTTACAAAATTCCAAGACACGAATTTTTAGATATGTTATATTAAAGTTTGCTTGTCAATTATACCTTTGAAAAAAGTGGATACATAAGAAGTTATAGTAATTGGAATAAAAGGGATGGATAATTTGGAAATTTCGGGGGTATGACACCAAATCCAATCTTTTTTGTCAAATTGGAAAAAAAAGTCATGTCCCATGTGACACAAAGTCACCATATACTAGTACGACCGTTTCCACGGTGGGAGGGCCGACCGAAGAAGAATCTGAAGATGGGGTTTGTCTGCGACTATTTTCGTCCCGTTTAAGAAAAGGTGATACTTTCATTCCCGTTTCAGAAAAAGTGATACTTTGGTCCCGTTTCCGGAAAAAGTGATACTTTCTCCCCGTTTCAAGTATCACTTTTTCCGAAACAGAGCGAAAGTATAACTTTTCCCGAAACGGAGCGAAAGTATAACTTTTCCCGAAACGGAGTGAAAGTATCACTTTTCCTGAAACAGGATGTGAAAGTATCACCTTTTCTTAAACGGAAATTAGTCGATCCATAAACCAAAATATGGATGATGATGTGTTATGCATCCTTTGTGGTGGTTTGCATAATGGCTATGCATTCAATTTTCAAGAATTATGCCTAAAATGAAAGTATCATTTTTCTTGAAACGAAGGAGTACATCGTTTTATTAGTTGCAACGGAAAATAAGTTGATGAATAAACCAAAATTTTGCTACATAAACTATTATGTATACTTTATGGTGGTTTGCATAATGGATATATACTTAATTTCCTAAAATTGTGCCTAAAATGATAAGTACCTCTGAATTTTTCGTAAAAACTCAAAATTTGATATTGTTGTTTGTGCTCGTTAGATAGGTTTTTTGATTAGCTTTCCAACGAGATAAAATTTGTAAAATTCCAAGGCACGTATTTTTAGATTTTTTATATTCAAGTTTTCTTTCCAATTATACCCCTGAAAAAATAGGATACAAAAGGAGTTATAGTAATTGGATTAAAAGGGAGGGACATTTTTGGTTTTTCGGCCCTAACCATTTCCAATCTTTTTGTGTCAATTGATCACTTACATTTTACAAAAAAGTGGCCATATAAAGGTCCTCCCTCACTTCGCTCAGCCGGCCTGATTAGTATCAAGCAATTTGCTATGTAATTAAGTGCATCTCTAGTTGTCCAGTGAGTTAAGATGATGCTAAAAGAACCAGGCCTAGCAAGAAGAGTATTTCACTGTTTTTCACAGGATGTTGGTTAATGGGCTTGAGCCACTTTGAGTACCAGATAGCCTCATAACATCTTTATATCATACCATAGATTGCCAATTTTAAGACTTGCTACAACCGAATCACTGAATCTTTAGAAGATGGTAAAAGTTAAACACACTGCGTTACAGGAAATAGTGGAGGTTTTGAGGTCTACTTGTAACATCATCTCCTAATTTAAGAAAAATGTTCCACATAAAATGGCTATTTCGGAATCAGATATTAACAATAACAAGATGGCATGTCGCTGCAATTCCAACTATTTGTACCAGCTGCATAAATCAATAATGCAAACATGTAGATAAAATCTTAAGCATGTCACTGGGGCCAAAAGAAGCCAAAATTTCAATCTGGCGGTTACAATCCTGGTACAGACCTGCAGCACAAGTATTTTCTACTCAAGTCGGCAGCGGACAGATATCCATCACCGACATCGATCCCATACTGCACAACATATGTAGCTGTTCTCAACTCTATAACACCAACTAGAAACAGAAGTAGTAATAACAAAACTAATGTTGCCCAGAATTGTCTGTTTTTTTTTTCTGTTCTCTACACTGTAACACTAACTAAAAGGCAATAAGATGATCCCTATAAAAATAGGAACATATTCGTTTATATTCCACCACAACAAAAAAGAAGAAGAGAAGAATGATTAATACAACCCATGCTCATATTATTGCTGGATACGCACTAAGAGTTTGTTGGATATTTTCGTCAAACCCTTGAATGCAGTCATTTATGCAGCTTTCGGGGTTCGACATGTCCCTGACATATGTAAAAACCTTGTTTCTGGAAACCTTGTTAACAAGGCAGGTTTTGAGGTTAAGTTTGGATCTGATAAGTTTGTACTGTCCAAAAACGGAAAGTTTGTTGGACAAGGATACCCATGTAACGGAATGGTTAAGCTTAATTTAATGAATAATGTTTCTGCTTATATTGTTGACTCTGTTGATTTATGGCATGCTAGACTAGGACATGTGAATTATGGTTATCTTAGAAACATGAACAAATTAGGATTAATTTCAAATTGCAACTTTGATAATGTTTCTAAGTGTGAAATATGTGTGCAAGCGAAGATAACTAGAATATCTTTTAAATCTGTTGTAAGAAATTCTTCCTTACTTGAATTAGTGCATAGTGATGTTGGTGATTTGAAAAGTCAAGTTACTCGTGGTGGTAACAAATATTATGTCACTTTTATTGAAGATAGTACTAGATATGCCTATACTTACTTGATGAAATCTAAGGATGAAGTCTTTGATAAATTTAGAATTTACAAAGCCGAAGTAGAAACACAATTAGAACAGAAAATTAAAGTATTACGTTCTGATCGTGGTGGTGAATATTATCCTACTGAATTTACTGTATTTTGTCAAGAGCATGGTTTAATACATGAATTTACTGCACCATATACACCTCAACAAAATGGTATTGCTGAAAGAAAGAATAGAACTTTAATTGACATGGTTAATGCTATGCTTATTAGTTCTGGTTTGCCTAATTCTTTGTGGGGTGAAGCCATGTTGTCTGCATGCTATATTTTGAATAGAGTACCTTTGAAAAAGAAGAATGTTTCCCCTTATGAACTTTGGTTTAAAAGAAAACCCAATTTGAAAAGACTCAAAGCATGGGGTTGTCTAGCATATGTTAGAAAACCCGAACCTAAACGACCAAAGTTAGGAAATAGAGCTTATAAGTGTGCTTTCGTTGGATACTCTTACAGATGTTTAATCCTTGACACTTTTGAGATTATAGAATCTGTAGACGTTGAATTTTTTGAAAGCATGACAAGAACAAGTTCTCAGTCACTACCCACTGAAAACCCATTGTTACCAAGTCTAGAACCAATGGAGATTGATAACAATGATGAACCTTCCTCCTCTATACAAAACAATGATATTTCGGTTCCCCTGAAAATATTGAACCTAGGAAAAGTAAGAGAGGAAGAATAGAGAAAAGGCCTGACCCAGATTTCAAATATTACCTTGTAGAGGGTGATAAGAATGAAATTCTTAGCACTATCGTGTATAATATGCATGATGAATGTGATCCTAAAACCTATGCTGAGGCAATAAGCTCCAGAGATGCTAATTTCTGGAAAGAAGCTATCGATGATGAAAAGCATTCCCATTTGACAAATGGAACTTGGATATATTGTGATTTACCTCCTGGTGCTAAGGCAATAGGATGTAAATGGATATTCAAGAGAAAGTTGAATGTTGATGGTACCATTGATAAGTTTAAGGCCAGATTGGTTGCTAAGGGTTACAAACAACAACATGGTATTGATTACTTTGATACATATGCACCTGTTGCACGAATCACATCTATTCGTTGCTTGATTGCACTAGCCTCTATTCATAAGCTAGTTATACATCAAATGGATGTCAAAACCGCTTTTCTAAATGGTGATTTAGAAGAAGAGATATATATGGAACAACCTGAAGGTTTCATATTGCCAGGCCAAGAGAAGAAAGTGTGTAAACTAGTGAAATCTCTCTATGGCTTAAAGCAAGCTCCCATGCAATGGCATGAGAAGTTTGACAAAGTAGCTTTGTCATATGGTTTTGTTGTGAATGATGCTGATAAATGTATCTATAGTAAACAAGATAAATCTGAGTGTGTGATTCTCTGTTTGTATGTTGATGACATGCTTATTTTTGGGACTGACTTGTCTATTGTGGAGGAAACTAAGAAATTCCTCAGTTCTAACTTTGACATGAAAGATCTAGGGGAGGCTGATGTGATCTTAGGAATCAAAATCCTAAGAAAGGGAGATGAGTTGGTCTTAACCAAATCTCATTACATTGAGAAATTTCTCAAGAAATATGGTCATTTTGATGACAAACCAGCACCTACCCCTCTAGATCCCGGTGTGAAGTTAATGAAGAACACTGAAAGGACTTATAAACAACTTGAGTATTCAAGTGTTGTTAGTAGTCTTATGTATGCCATGCATTGCACAAGACCGGACATAGCCCAAGCGGTGGGAGTGCTATGTCGTTTCTCAAGTAACCCTGGAATTGAACATTGGAAGGCAATTTCAAGAGTGTTGGCTTACTTGAAGGGAACCATAAACTATGGTTTACACTTCCAGAGAGATATCCATTTGTATTGGAAGGATACGGTGATGCGAACTGGAACAATGTAGAATCCAAATATAAATCTACCGGTGGATGGATATTTACATTGGGAGGTGTCTTCTTTGTGTCTTGGAGTTCGAAGAAGCAGACCTGTATTGCTGACTCAACAATGTTGTCGAATTAATTGCACTAATATGAGATGCATGTAAAGAGGCGAATGGCTTAGAAACTTACTAGTAGAAATCCCATTATGGATGAAGCCAACTCCCTCTGTTATGTTCAATTTGTGACAATCGAGCTACGATCTATAAGGTCTCAAACAAGACTTATAATGGAAAGTCAAGACATGCTAGTCTTAGACATCGATTGTCGTGCAATTACTCAAGAGGGGAGTAGTTGCAGTAAACTATATTGAATCGAAAAAGAACTTGGCAGATCCTTTCACAAAGTGTCTACCAAAGGATGTGCATTCAATAAAGTGTAAGGAGATGGGACTCAGGTCTATTTAATCACCAATAATGGGAACCCAATTTATGTTATATCTTGAAAAGATAAACTAAGTTCAATGTGGTACTAACAAGTTATTGCAGTGGTTGTGGTACACTAAACTAAAATTTCCCATTTTCCTTGTAGTGTACGGATTCTGCATGATCTTAGGGATGGATGAAAATCCTTAATAAGTCTAACTTTTATCACAAGGTGTCTCGCAGAAACACCTTCGAGACTTACCTATATGAGTGTTTGGAAATCAAGCCGTTTCCTATGAGATTTAGACCGTTCTCAGAAAAGGACTCATGAATTTCAGGAGAAAGCACAGGGCCATTAATGTGCGATCTATGGAACACACTATTCCCATGAAATCAATGTGTGGAGGTTCCGGCTTTATCACAAGGGGTACTTTGTTCAAGATTAAATTCACCATAGGACCTCGATGAAGCTTTGAATATCTTACACTAAGTGGAGGTTCAAACCCAGAAGGTACCTATCATTTATGTATTGGTCTCGACGATGATGCTTTGTCTCAACTTAGCTTGAACTACGTTGGCTTGATCCCACTCGGGTACGTAGGCAGTCACTTTGGTGATGCAGTCACTCCAGTTTTAATTTTTTTTTATTTACTTATTTTGGTTTTTTGAAAATAAGGGGAGAATGTGGGATATTTTCGTCAAACCCTTGAATACAGTCATTTATGCAGCTTTCGGGGTTCGACCTGGGCAGAGTGCGAGACGCTGTCTCGCGGAATTTTTTCCCGTTGAAGGGTTTCCATGACAGTTAGAAAACCTGTACAGAAATTCTATTTCTCCAATGGACACATTGACGAAGAGGCGTTTCTGTTCACTCTGAAAGGACTCATGCAAAGATGAAAAGTCATCTTCAAAGGGTGTGTTTTCCCTTTAAATAGCAGACTTGTTTTCTTCCAAAATCATATCTCAATCTTCTCTGTCTTCTTCTAACAAGCATCATCAGTTTCAAAACCAGTGTGTTCCTGGTTGGATCAAGGTTGTACAAGCTTTGAATCCAACATCTGTTGTGGGGCTTCAAGTATCTGACGGCAATATTTTTTTGACCTGTTTGTACAATTTTTCCTCTTTGGGAAAGGGTCGAATAATTGTCGAAAAGAATCTTCTCATAAGAGCCTTGAACCCTAATACAACAATTCTTTTCACCCTGTTTTAGTACTATTTTTCTAACAGAGTTTTCTGTTTTTATGTTGTTTTTGTCGGGAAACCGAAAACCCCCACAGTTTTCACATAATCATTCACGAATCATGGAGGAGAGTGGAGTGTTCTTTTTTACTGCTTAATTTTCCTTCAAACTTATATCCAACAGAACCTAATAACATTATTATCGTTTTCATTAGCTACTAGCTAGTTGCGATCATGGTTTCCAAGTGCATACAGTTTGTACCATTCTATTACTTAGTTTGCAACACCAACCAGACCACCTAATATCCAGAGCTTTACTTTCCTCTCAGTATGGAGAAGACAAGCATCACGAAGTCCAAAGACCAGGTGAGAAGATAGTATCTGTTAACACCTGAGTAGAATCTAGTCCTAACTTAACTTTAAACATGAATAAGCTCGAGTTTTGCAATGAAACAGAAACATACAGCGCGACACAGTTTTACTACACTATTTGCTTTCAAACAACATTTAAATATACTGATCGCAACAGAAACGACACCAGGAAGAACAGTATGTATGATTACGATGAACAACAAAATTACTAATTAGTAAAAAGAACGGTACTGTGTTTAATCTTTGAGAAGCACAAGTTTACCAAAACGGTGGCTTGGAACAAACTGGAGGCAAATTGCAAATCAAGCTCGATAGACTTCAGGAAGCTGAAGACCTACACTTCCATGGTTCGGTTTGGTTCGGTTTCAAGCCAAAACCGAAACCAAACCAATACTATCGGATTTTCTTAGTGTCCTCGCCATTTCTTCCAATCTATCAACCCCAATGGTTGATTACTCTAAATCTAGAGATCGAAGATTTAACGCTATACAATGACATCTCTAATGAAGAAGAGCAAGTCCTATACAGCATATGAAAAAAATTAGGTCAAATTTTACAATTACATAACAGGATTAGATTGAATAACAAATTACAAACATAAACCTTTTAATTTATCACTTTAAACACGATACCTATTCTGAACACTGATGCAATCTGCAATGGTAAGGGTCTGTTTTGATTTCCTTAAAAAAAAAAGTATTCCAAAAGCACCTGTGTGGGCGTCAAAGTTTTATGAGTGCCTTAAACTGTAATCCATTGCTATTTATCTGAGCTCTACCCATGTAAGCTACATTTCTGTATCTCATTAAGCAATAAATTTCTTCTAACACAATACCGAATTTGACCGATTGATTGGAAATCAATCCTTTACATGGGCATTACATCACCTAAAACCAATATCTTTATCCAACTCCAAATTGAAGTGTTTTTATATCAAGTATCACCTGTGTATATCTAGCTTAAGAACCTAAGGCCCCTTCCTATGGGTGTGGCAAATCAATAGATTTGCCATTTAAGCACCCACTATGGAGGGGGCAAACTGGCCTGTCAAGTGCCACTTAGCCATGCCAGGTTGAGTCCCTACCGAGCGGTGGAGTCTCGACCTGGCGATCTAGTTTACACCGGGAGATCTAGTTTAGATCGCTAGAGGTGTAATGTCGATCGCTTATTAGTATTTTAGGTTTTAGTTTTTTTATCTCTCCTACTTTTTAGTTATTATAACAGATTTTTATTATAAAAGGGTCCCACATAATATTTTATAATCCCTAAAAATTTATAAAGACCCCACCAAACACAAACAACTAAATTTTTTACTTTAATAAAATTTGTCAGTTTACCATAGTGGGGAAACTACCATAGGAAGGGGCCTAACTCAAAGCAAGCAAGATAATCCCAGTCAAAAGACCTAATCTATTTTGTTCTAAAGCAATTCCTAACAATCATGCAGGTTCACAAACTTATGACAATTTTACAGCAAGCAAATTTGTTACTTGTATAAAACTGAACATCCTTATTCTCTCAAACATTTTTACAAACAGATAGAGTTGACGTTGAACTAACACCAGCTGAATAATGAATCCTCTACTAATCTTCTTCAAAATGAAAGAACAAAATGAATAGAGATTGAATTGAAGCATGTATGTAAGTACCTGGTGATGGTGAATGCTATTGAGCATATAAGTGTGATTTGAAGCTAGGTTAACCTTCTGTTTGATCAAAGATGGATCTGTTGTTAATGATGATGTGCTGCGGAATTCTTGAGTGATGTAATCAGTAAATTGTTTCTTACTACCAATATGTTTCTTCACAGCTTTTAATAGGTTTCTGTAAACCCTTAGACTCTCTAACTTAACCCCCATTCCTAACAGTTTGAATGTTTGATTACCACAATCAGCCACAAATTTTACAAAAGAAGATGTAATTTCTTCTTAACTACAACATCATGGTCCTAAATTGATGAATCTATTTAAAGAAGGAAGATGAATCTACCGCCATATACATGCAAGAAACAGTAGTTCAAAGTTCAAATGTTAACTAATAAGCATCTGTACACTGGTGATTACTGATTAGGTACCTAAGAGAAACAAAAAAGTATATTCAAGAATTTGACAGAAATATTTTCAGTAATCAAACACCAAATGAATGAAGTGAATTCCTGACGAAGCCAAATCTAGTTATCTAATCAACACTTTACTATCTACCCAACCAACATAACGAAGAGTTTCACCGGCATCTGCTGACTATGGCCAAAAACTAAAACTTAAGGTCACCAGCTTACCAGGGCACATGAATAAAAGATTAACAAAAGCATACCTAAAGCAAATTATTTATGCTCTGTTTAAACATCAAATTCATGATTTGCAATGAGAAGATAACACTGAACTAAAGAGGAACAAACTGCACCTATTTAATATCTTACTGTATGGCCAAATTCTTTCTGTATATTTATCGGTTTAAGCTTGCCTATGAGAGCACTTCCTAACTCAAGCGCACTCAACAAAACCTTAAACAGAAACAAAGAAATAACACAACCAATAAAAAAATGTTAACCGATGCCCAGCAAAGCTTAACATAAAGCTTCTGAAGATTTTCATTTCACAATGAAACTTTTTCATCCCCATGATCAGCAAATAAGACTCACCTTTCATACTAAACTGCCAAAGTCCCCGACCGTTCTTATCACCTCTTGCTGCCCTTTGACCTTTCTTCTTCTTCTTCTTGCCACTACACATCAAATCCACAGAATATCAAAACGTAGAGCCTATAATCTACTTCTATTGCATTTTCATTCCGGCTCAAGCACAGAAGCTGAATTCAGTTCCATTGGATCCAACATTTTATTCTATTTTTCTTTAATTTTACTGTACCGGACAGCTACTCGTCATATCGCACTACTCCAACAACATCTTGCAAGCAAAATACACTAAACTATCACCTAAAACTATTCTCATTTCTATAAGTATGAGACATTCACCAAAAAAAAATTGTAGAATGAAAATACAAGTTCATGAACTAACCCCAACTATCTAAGTTTTCAGGAAATCAAAATTTGCTCTGATGTATTTTATACTGCGTGATATACTTTCTGAAATCTTTTGCTTTAGCAACACAGAGTTCTCCCACATAATAATCAAGATATGAAAGACATTATGTATGCTTGTTATATTAAAAACGCAGGTTCTGAACTTTACGTTGTCCATAGCACAAAATTACCTTCAAGTTATCTTCCAAGATACGGGTAACGGGTGAAATAGTTCTGAAGCTCAAACCCTCTAAAGTATGTCAATATTTCCTGCCAATCGGGTGGGCTCTACAAAGAAACATCAAAAATGACATCCATTAGTTTCGTCTCAATATCAGTGTACAACCAAGAGCAGTAACCATACATGCAGTGGAAAAAACAGACAATGAGAGCGGTAGACTTTCCAATTCCATTAGTTCCGGCTAATGGAACAAATCTAGATGCAAGTATAAGGTAGGGAGAAATTTCAGCAAGGTTCTTGAACAAATCTAGTTTTCTTTCCTCTGGCAACTGTCAGAAAAGCACCATTAAACCAGAAGTTTAATAACTCGGGAATAATACAAAACCATGAAAAGCACGTGATAAATATAGCTGGAATCTAACCCACAAAAAACAAACTTGGATCTCAAATTACAGAAATATAATATCATACAATATATGCCAGAGTGTGAGGAGGTTCTATAAGAGCGACATGCCTACACCTACTTTAATTCCTAGCATCTATACCCAATTCCCTACAGAAGAGCATAAATCTGAGTCAATAATGAACCTTTTAATTTATTTGTATTTGTAGTTGCAGTTGTATTAGGATGAGACATTCTTTTAAAGGACCACAGATAAAGGAAAATTAGAGAGGGCACTGACTAAAAAGCTACTACATGATCTCCTAAACTGACTCTAATCATCCTAAAACAAAGATTCCATTCCGACCTAGCTTCTATTGATGTACTATTGACCACAACATTTTGCTCTAACCAATCCCTAACTATTGCACAAGGAACCTTTGGCGGAGGGTCCCTACAGAGACAGTATCCTCCCATACGTTTTAGTCTTTATTGAAATTCAAGACATGAGCAACTACTTTAAGACTTGAATTAACTTGGGCTAACATGATCACAAATTCGATATTAACCATTACCTTCTTAACAAATCCAAACAAACTACTCTTTTCTTCCTATGGTACCCAAGGTGTACCTGGAAAGCAAAATAGTCGAGTGTTGCAGGGGGGCAAACTTGCTCAATAGCCTCATGACAGAGCAGCAAAAACATGAAACAATTGCTAAAAACACGCATTTCGGCAATTTAGATAAATAACATGGAAAAACAATGCAATTAACAAAATATCAATATGTAACTAACCATATTTGGTTTACAAAACAAGAAAAAATTTCTAATAATGATTTACCTTGTCAAAAACCGGTAGGCTGTTCTTGTTCAAATAATTAACAAATTTTCTGTTTGGTGGCTTGAAACGAACTGGAGGCAAATTGCAAATCAAGCTCGATAGACTTCAGGAAGCTGAAGACCAACACTTCCCGCAGATTTTCTTAGTGTCCTAGCCATTTTTTCCGATCTATCAACCGCAATGTTGTACAAGAAGAGCAAGTCCTATACAGCATATGAAAAAATTAGGTCAAATTTCACATATACATAACAGGCTTAGATTGAATAACAAATTACAAACATAAACCTTTTAATTAATCACTTCCAACACGATACCTATTCTGAACATTGATGCAACTATAAGGGTCTGTTTTGTTTTCCTTAAGCGTATCGAGTATGAAAAGAAAATATTATTATTACAAAAACATCTGTGTGGGCGTCAAAGTATAATGAGTTCCTTAAACAGTAACCCATTGCTATTTATCTGAGCTCTACATACGTAAATTACATTTTTGTATGTCATTAAACAATAAATTTCTTCTAACTCAATACCGAATTTGACCAATTGATTGGAAATCAATCCTTTACATGGGCACCTAACACCAATATCTTTATCCAACTCCAAATTTAAGTGTTTTTATATCAAGTATCACTATCACCTGTATATATCTAGCTTAAGAACCTAAGTAAAAGCAAGCAAGTGAACATAATCCCACTCAAAGACCCAATATATCCTGTTCAAAGGCAATTCCTAACGATTAAGCAGGTTCACAAACTTTTGACTGGGCATCAAGAAATTTAATAGCAAGGAAAGGAAATAAAATTGAACATCGTTTTCCTCTCAAGCATTTTTACAAACAGATATAGTTGAAGAATTCTCTACTAATCTTCTTCAAAATGAAAGAACAAAATGAATAGACAGTACCTGGTGATGGTGAATGCTATTGAGGAATTCTTGATGATGGATCTGTTGTTAATTTCTGCTTAACTACAACATCATGGTCCTAAATTGATGCGTATCCATATCTCTGTTTAGAGGAGGAGGATGAATCTACCGCCATAAAGAAACCTAGAGAATCGAAAAACCGACTGAAATTCAAGAAATTCTAACACGGCTTAAACCCTGGTTATTGAAATAGGAAACATGAATTGTTTTTCTAGCTAGGGCGAAAGAGAATTAGGGGAAAACTTAGAGATCGAGGAAAACACCAAGAAATAGGGTTTATGGAAACATCGGAAAAGAAATAATTTACTGAGACTTTTGCGAGGCTGCTATTTACCAACCTCCCATTTATTATTGTCTAACCCATAATGTTCGTTAAATTTATTTTCTAAAGTCCGAAATGAGCCGACTTAGGCTTAGTTTGGTATTGCTGCAGCTTCTGTAAAATCACTTTTCTGCTGTGCGTTGTTGCGCTGTGCTTTGAGAAAAAAACAATTAGACGTTTGGTAAAAAATTAATTAAAGTTAAATTTAATTAAAAAAAACAATCGAAGTGTGTTGGGTAAAATATGAGATTTAACCATTATTTATAGCAAATGACAAAAACAGACATATCTCTGAAAATAGTTTTATTCAATTTTATTAGAGTTAAAAATAACTTATATTTTACTATTAAATATAAATATATATAATATTAAATTTACTAATTATCACTATTATTATAATAATTAGTAAATTTACTAATTTTCATGGAACGGGCCCCTAGCTTAGCTGGTCATCCATGTTCCCCAAAGTTTAATGCGCTCCAGGAGGTCCCAGGTTCGAGTTCCCAATGGCGTAATATTGTAGGAATTAACATGGAAGGTAGTGTTAGTTTGCCCCCCTTGTGATACAATATCAGCCCCCCTCCCGCCGTTTCGGCTTCCTTGGCTAGGTTACCCATGAGGCTCGCTGGTAGGTTAGCACAGCAACCTGTTCAATTAATGTAGTAGTATGTCGTTGGAGCTTAGCTTGTTAGGCTTCCAACTAGTTTCATGTAATAATATTTATCTAATATTTTTATTTATTATGATTGTAAAAGAAATTATTTTATTTAGCCACTTTTTAACATATATATATATATATTCAAATAAAACGTCAAACTAAGATAAAGTAATTATTTAATTTTAATTTTAATTTTTATAATTGACAAATTAAATGAAATGGTATATAAAATAGTTTGATAATAAAAAGTAATAATACTTAAAGAACAAAATATAAGAAAGAAAAAATTGATTGTATATAAATTTAAGGATAACAAACATTAAATTTAAGTGTGACCAAAGCTTATACTTTTACAGCTTTAAAAGCTCCTTCACCCCAGCTTTTGAAAATTAAGGAATTTTGGAAGTGCTTTGGATAAAAAGCGCTTTAATTTATTTTTTTACCAAACATTAGTTTCAAAAATTATTGACATATATAGGTTTTAAAAGTGCTTTTGTAAAAAAGATAAGCATTACCAAACCCACCCTTATTACCCTTCCGTCTCTTTTTTAATGCCTTCGAAGGGAATATTTTTTTTATATATATCGATAAAAATAAAATAAAATAAAAAATAATAATGGCAATTACAGTTACAGTAACAATTTTTGTCTTCGTATCTCTACTCGCTTCATTTTCCATACCAGAATTTATTTTCCACCTAACATTAATACAAACCAACCCCAAATTTAACCTTCCTAAATTGGGCCTAGCCAACTTAATTGGGGCCTAAATTTGACTCTAGAATTGGTGTTTACATGGGTGTCGAGTAAAACAATTGTTGATTGTAATGCTACAATCGGTGTTTACATGGTTGTCGAGTAAACCGATTGTAATAGGCCCCAATTAATTCTCATATGCCCCAATTTAGCCAGGAAATTTAACTCTTCATATGGTTGACTTCCTTTTTCTTATTTGAATCTCATTAAGTATTAACAAACAACTCATTTTTCTATTTCACTTTAATTTGCTTCCCTGATTTTAATTAACATTATTAAAGTATTCATTCACCTGATGATAGTTAAAGTATTCATTTTAATTAACATTATTACAAGTTCAGTTAGATATATAATTTTGTTTTGGTTTCTTGCTGACTTCATGCTCAGTCATAAGCTTGGGAACCTTAAACTTTTTGAAGAATTTTCTGTGCGCAAAATACATCGAGGTATTTGGGAAGATATTGTTCAAGTGTTTGCTTTGAGTTAGGTTCTCAAGCTATATACTTTACATTGTTGATAATAACACTTAAAGTTCAATATGTGTGCAATATCTTATTTTAAAATTTGACGCCTTGTAAAATTATTGAAATAATAATGTCCAATATGAATTCTTATTATTCATCAATAGATTAGTTGATACTTTTGGAGCATAACTAATCAAATAAACTATAAAGAAAAGAAATCCTAAAAGAAAAGAAAAAAAAACTCTAGAACTTTTTTCTTCTTTTTGCTCGGATTCCGTATTTTTAGTTTTTCATGAATAAAAGTAGTCTAATTTATTGTTTTTAGTGTCTATGGAAACATTTGCTATTTGAGCGATATTTTCTTCCTCTTTATGGTGATTTTCTCTTCGGTCTAACAATGATTCTCTCAAATCTTCATGGTGTTTCTTGGCTTGTTAATCTTGATTCATCAAGAACATAATGATTCTGCTCGGATTCGCTTTGGATTCATCTTCAACAAGAGGGATTTAGGACATCCATATTCGCTTAGATCTACAAAATTTTGGACAATATACTTTGTTTTATTTGAAGCATTTCTTATTGATGAAGATAATTATTTTAAATGATCGGAGTTGTTTCCGGCTCACATCATCATCCGTCAACACTACTGGTGTAAAAATTGGATATCCTTGCGGTTCATGGCTATTTATATTCACGATGTATTTGTAGTTGGTGTGTCATTTGTATCTGGTTTTGATTATCTTGTACTTTGGTGTTTTCAATAATCATGTAAGCAATCATGTAATCACTATTCTGGTTTGATTAAATCAAAATGTGATTTCCAAAATAAATAAATGCTTACTTTCCGTTCATCAGTAATTAACCTTTTCAATTTATAACAAAGAATTATAGTAATTAAGGGTAATAAGGTTTCAATAGTATGCACATCCAAGCTAAATCCATGCTTAATAATGGAAGAATTAAGAGTTTCATTATAGTTTCTTCAATGAAAAGTTAGATTTTAGTTTGAACAAAATGGTAGGCCCATCACGCGTGAGTCTAAGCTAGTATAAGAGATACTAGCAATAAAATCTTTTATAATTTTTGACAAGCTGGAATATAGTTTTACACCTTCATCCGACCTTATCTACATCCTTAACAAGAAACTCGATCACATTTATGTTATCATTCAGGAAAATAACTTTCCTAATTTTAAGGTCCACTTCTCACTTCAAAGCTTCTCTATAGGCTATGGATTCAGCTTATTCAGTATTTGAGCACCATCCTGATCCTTTTACAAAATTCCCAATTAAATCTTCATCTTACGACCTTATAAGCAAAAAAATATATTATTGATCAGTAAAATGTACCTACAAAAAGATAGTTTTGAGACAAAGTTAGGCTCATTATCTCATCGTTAGGAAGATAGTGATCAATGTCATCAACGAGTACTTGCTTATCTATAAACCAAATGGTTCATTAGTTACATCAGAAGTGAACTTCTTTTTGTACGTGTTATAAAACATCTTTAAAATTAGGTTTAACATTGTAGTGATTTACACTATATATAATTGGTGCTCAAAAACAACTTAGACTTTAAGGATAGAGATAACTGAATAAGGATAAGAGGAATTAGAGGAGGAAAATATAAAGAGGAACAAATAAAATTGGGGAAAAAGATTAATTCATTGATAATATGTAAGCATAAACTGCGCGTCTTTCCTTCCTCGCGAGTATAGCATGATGAGCCCAAGTTACGGCAGCTCCAGATGAAAGGAGAATAAGGGTATTAAGAAAAGGGATTGCCCGAGGATCTAAAACAAGAATCCCTTTCGGCGTCCAGCAGGATTGTATGATAAGGACGGACACACTACTAATACTAGTAACATCACTCGGGGCCTACTCCCATAAGCTAACCCACGATGGCTTCCCTCAACCATGTTGGATACCCCCATTAGGACATGACAAACATCTTCAAAGACTACTTTAAATTTGTATTCCAAATGATGCTAAAAAGAAATAATACAGAAACTATAGATTTTTGTTAATGAGGAAAACTACAATCTTGTAAAAAAATCCTGAGACCTAGTCCGGATTCAACACTCACTGACTTAAGATTTTACACCAATTACCTACTACTAGATTTCAGACTAAATGTGATACCTGCTTCAGTTGTATTCGTGCACCTGTAGAACTCTTAGCAAATAATCGTTTGTCTTTAGAAATTACTCTTGCAAATCTTCTAGCAGAACACCAATTCTCTTTAGAATATACTCTTGAAAATCTTATAGAAAATTTTTAATTATATTTAGATGATGCTCCTGAACAATTAGGATTTACCGTTCCGTAACTTAATTGATTCTTTCTCACAAGATCACTTAGAAATAATCTAGAGATATCTTGATCTCTCAAATCTTGGGTTTATGAAAAACACCAAGAAATAGGTTTCATAACTATCAAAGAATATAACTTCTATGTGTTTTGCGATACCCAAGTAAAGTCTTTTCAAATCTCACTCTTGTTCGTGAAGAACAAAGATATGGCAAACAACATTATGCAACACACGCACACACAATTTTCAAGGGATTTATTTGTCATGCACCCAGTATTGGAGGGGAGTGCCCATATCTTATCTGTGTATGTTTTTAGTAATAATAATGTTATTTAGTATACTTAGGAGTGGTGACTAGTAGTAAGTTGTGCTGGTCGGTTGAGATGTTTCCACCTGGTTAATTAGTGGCCTTTAGATGGTAAGTGAGGAAATTCCTAGCTTTATAAGGCCCGAGTATGTAAAGAAAATCTTACCAAATTATTAATCAAAAGAATCGTTTATTCGATTAGGATGTGTTCATAAGAAACAGAGAAACTTGATTCTCTGAATCAAGCGGTTACTATCCAAATCTTGTCACTGTACTTACAGGTATATGACAATTGGTATCATACTCCTTTCCTGGAACCTGTAACCATGGCCACCAAACAAACCCTCTCCGATCTCACAAATACTGTTAATCAACACACCGATTCTATCACTCAAATCAAAGATGAGATTAATTCGTTGAAATCTTCAGTAACTAATATAAATTCCACAATGAATCTTATTCTCAGTTTACTTGGATACAGTCATCAACAGATTCAGGAAGAAATTCACTCTGAAGAACCAATAGTGGAAGAAGCTTTAGTTCCATAAGAAACAAAGACTCAAGAGTTATTTGTGGCTGAAGAATTAATTGTTGATTCTCTCGATTCGCTTGATGAGTTGATTCCATCATTTTTATTTGATTAAAAAGAGGATCCAATCACCAATTTAGAAGAATATTTGATTCCTTTATTTTTCTTCGACGACGATGATGAAGATTCAATAGGAAAATCAATTCCAACAATGGCTGTGAACGCCGTCGTAAATAAGTTCGAGAGGCAGAATAAGATCTTGAGTTCTCACAAATCACTAATTTGTGAGTGTTTTTCATCTTTTCTCGATTCATCTCGTAACATATTTGATCCGGGAAAAGATTTCAAACTCATTAAAAGGTTTTATTATTTGGCTGGTATTTACGAATTTGATTTTGATTCCATTACTTCATGTTCTTTTGCACTATATGTCTGTTCGATTTTACTGGCCACCTGCAAGGGTTATTCTGTTAATGAGCTTGTAACTAGGCATGGGTACCAATCATCTTGGTCGTTTCGTAAATCAATTGTGGATATATTGGCTAACAGTGGTGTTATTAGTGCTGCTGAAGTGTTTTTTGATAAAATATTTGGGAGTAATGTTGTGAATTTGAGTGATACTGGAGTTGATTTGTTCTGGAAGCTCAAAATGGGTAAAGTTTTTGATCGTGGGAAAGAAATTGAACTTCTGCAAAGGTATTCTCAATTTTCAGTGGGGTTGAAACCGTTGGATGGATACTATAGGAGACTTGTTCAAGAACTGCTTTATAAACATGGGTATCAGCTAGAATTTCAGTTTATATGTTCAAGTGTGGTTGTTCTAGTCAAGGATGGTTCATTTGGTAGTGTAAATTCTCAAGTTGATGAAGCTGCAAAGACCGCTTCCTATGCTTTCATCAAGATAAGTCAATTTCACATTGTCGAGGTTAGTTGTGCGGAGCTTGGAAGCTTGAAGGATTATTTCTTCAATAATGTTGAATCTCAGAAACTACTGAGTAAGGAATATTTTTCCCTTGCTTCTGACTATTTTCGTAATCTATTTGATCGAGGTAAATATGACGTTGTCTCCTTGTTTTCTTACTGGAAACTGCATATTCAATTGATTCCTAGCTTCGGGTATAAATCATTTTTTTGGGATATACACTCATGGTGGGTTTGTTTGTAGAATTCACCTATTCCGGGAATTTATAATCCCATGGGGTTAACAATTCCGGGATTCATATAAATCCCATGTGTGTTTGGTAACTCAATTAAAATTCTTAGGATTTATAGGGTTTTCTTGTTTTAAAGTCTTTATACCGTTTGACATTACCCTCAAATCTTGAAATTGCATGTATATATGTGATTTAGAATTTAAAAAAGTGGGTCCATAAATCCCTTGTTAATTTTTCCAGCAAATCTTAGGGGGGAGGGGTCGGACTCCATATGGAGGATTTGCTGGAAAACTGAATCCCACAGGAAACGTGATTCCAAGGATTCGGGAAACCAAATGTATCGAGGGAAACGTAATTCTACCAAATCCCCTGGACCCATAAATTCCACCTTTAAAATTCTACATCCAAACCCACCATCAGTTCATGTATGTGATCATGCTAGTGAAATTCGAGGTGCTCTTGAGCTATTGGATCACTGGATATACGATCGTGGAAAGGTGTTAGATAGTGTTAAAGGGAATTTTTCTTTTTATTTTACTGATACTTATGAATTTTATGTTGATACAAATACTTCTTGGGTGGCTGTTCTTATTGGATCAATTTTGATGGATGCATACAATGGTGACAGTCATGAGGCTTGCAAGTGGTTTGAAAAAATGTTGCAGCAAGGTACTGATTATGGTTGTATGTTGTTTTTCGTAGCATTATTGGGATTTCCTGACTCTACTAGCTGGGGTGGGAAGCACTTATTGTTACAACTTAAGTAGGGTAGTGAGGAGTTTGAATGGTGATGAAAGAAATGCACACTTTCCTACTACTACAGAATTTTTCTTAGTTAAGTTATTAAGGATAGCATCTGGTTGTCTAGATGAAACTCTTGAGCGACAGGTTCTTTTGAAGGGGTTTAACTATTTGCTGGTGTTTTTATTCTCGGTTTTCACAAGTGTGCGAAATCAATACTTTTATCACCCAAGGATGAGTCCCTTCTTACTCTCATTATCACCTACACCTGTGACCTCCGGAAATCTTACCGTTTGGAGGAAAATTATTCAGGTATATCTAAACTCTTCCACGGATGGTACTCGCTCCTTGTATTTTGCTCAACACAACCATTGTAGCTGTAAACAATGGTGGTATTATTGTGTCGCACAATGACAGACTATACCAAGTTCGAGTACTATGAGAGGATGAAGATAACACAACTTCTGCTTACTGTCATTCCCATTATGTCGAAGTTAATGGACTTTTTGAGATGGAAATACAAATCGTACTATACAGGTCTAAGGAGTGTTAAAAATGTGAATCAAACCATTTCAGTTATCATATGGATGATGAAAACTCAAGTCTTACTTAACCTAATTCAGATTCTAGACGTGTTGTTGCAGTTCGAGTTCTTAAGGTGGAAATTCAAATTTGTTCCACTAGGGTTGTGGAATGTGAGAAAAGTTAATTGGGTAAATAATAATTTTTTTACAGTGATGTGCCTCGACATATATTCTAAGATCACCTTGTTCCGCTAAGCTGTGACCCATAGTCAAATTGCAGCAACTCTTTCGCTGAGAAATCTGTGTCTGCCAAGTTTATGGAGTTTCCATAACACGAGTTCTGGTGTTGTCCATTCGATTGTACTCCAGAAATTTGAACTGCTAGGTACAGTGCTTCAATGGAATATTGCAGCCTTGAGTTCAGCGGTCATTTTGGTCCTCCAAGATTCCGAGGTTGAGAAGGCACACAAATGGGTTGATCAAAGACATGAAACCTTTATGTGGAGTTCTCTGAGAATAGGAATCCATGTCCCAACTATTGACGCAAACACCCCATTCCAGTTGTTGATCTCCATGAGATGGGAAATCAACGGGTTCTTTACAGAGACCCAAAATGTGGGAACTCATCCTTGTGTTGGTATTTTGTCTGCACAAATCTCAAAAAGGGTCTACTCCAAGTTCAATTCTTACCGAGACTTCTGCTGTCACTTTTATCCTCACATTTCCAACAAGTCTGTTCACTGTTTAATTCTGGAGTCTGACGAAGTGGTGCAACAGTTGCGTCATCTCATAGTATCTAAGGTCAAGACTGAATTTGCTGGTGGTTCTTTTAATGCATACACGATAGTGAGTCTTGCGGACATGGGGCCAATTTATTTTGAAACACCAAGTACTCATGTTCTCTTGTCCGTCTGGAGGGGGAGTGCCCATATCTGTCAGCAATCTAGCTAGTTTGCAAGGAGGAGGACGGTTGGGCTTGTTATGCTGGTGTCTATAGGCCTCGCATGGATTTTCGGTGGCGTTGCGGGATTGCCGTTATAAATATAATGCGTGACTCTTATTTTAGTAGTGGTCCATTTAACTCTCATCCTTGAGGACAAGGATGTTTTGAAGGGGAAGGGAATGTCATGTACACAGTATTGGAGGGGAGTGCCCATATCTTATCTGTGTATGTCTTTAGTAATAATAATGTTATTTAGTATACTTAGGAGTGGTAACTAGTAGTAAATTTTGCAGGTCGGTTGAGATGTTTCCACCTGGTTAATTAGTGGCCTTTAGAGGGTAAGTGAGGAAATGCCTAGCTTTATAAGGCCCGAGTCTGTAAAGAAAATCTTATCAAATTATTAATCAAAATAATTGTTTATTCGATTAGGCTGTGTTCGCAAGAACTATTAGGATGTGTTCGCAAGAACCAGAGAAACTTGATTCTTTGAATCAAGTGGTTACTATCCAAATCTTGTCATTGTACTTCTAGGTACATGAAATTATTATGTGGTTACATGAAACCTTTATTTATAGTGAATGATCAAGGATGGTTTGCTTGAAAAAACAAAGTTACCTTGTCTAGGAAAGAAAGAACCAAGTAGTTAACCAATAGTCACGTATTTCTCATTTTAGTTCGTGAACTGTTGCCAAAAGTTCGTGTACACTTTCATATTCATGATGTGTTTCTTTAATAAATCACTTATAACTTACTCGTTATAATTCGGAATTGAGTGATTCTTGGATCGTTGCATTTGTGTTTTCTTTCTAGGGACAAAGTCATTCTCATAAAATTCTTGGGCTCAATATATTTACCATCATAGGAATTATTCCATAGAGTGACCACTTGTTTCGATGATAAAGAGGTAGAGTAAACAAGAGAATCAAGAGTTTGTTACTAACCTTTAATGAAGTCCCCCAACATGTTTTCGTGTAGTTTTTAGAGCATTGCTCGGTCGAACTCGCATGCTTTGCTATCTCAAGCATGTTTGACAATGTTAGTGATCAAAACTATAAAGTCTTGATTTCTAGTCTACTATAGCTAAGGTCTCGGACTAGGATAGAAAGTGTAGTTGAGCTCAAGAACTCCATGGCAATCATCATACAAGACGAAGGACTACTTAAGGAACCAGTGGATCTTCATCGACTAAAAGGTATGTGGATACTTGAACTTATCTATCACTCAAAAGTCTATCAACTCGATCTCCTATCTTGAGACAAAAGTCGTATTACTATATAGACTAAGAATATACACATGTGACATTTCGAGCTGAGTATATCTCGCTTATCTATTTCTCTAAATGTGTGTTGGTAAAGCTTTCGCTTTAGCCAAGTTCATCTTTGCCTAGTGACGAAAGTCATGTTATGTGTTAATCACTTTGGAAATTGGTCTGACGAAAACTAGTTTGTGAATAACAACTATATGACGTCCTCTGAGAATGTTTCAATGGTTGAAATAAGAGTCTAGACAATATAACCACTGGGGGATATAAACATTATTGTGGTAACACATATATGTATAAGTCCTTAGCACTTGAACCGAAGTTTGCGAACTGTGTTGGTCAAGTGAAAACCGGAACTTGAGCAGTCAACCCAGTCCGTGAACTCAGTCCGCGAATGTGCATAGTTCTCGAACCCGAGAATTTATGTTGGAGTTGTAGATCGGTTTCAGCCGCGAACTGACAGAAGTTCTCGAACACGAGAATTTCTGCTGGAGTTTGTGAACTCCAACCGGTTAACTTGAGTCCGCGAACCCAGTCCGCGAACTTGTGTGGTTATGTCTAAAAATGATGTTCGTGAACTTATCTAAATTATCTAAGGAATGCTATTGCAAACCGTGGCTTTATATTTCATGAATCGATTCAAGTGAATCACATCGTTTTTGCTTCAATTGTATCTTGTGTAGTACATAAGATCTCATAGCAATTGAATAACTCTCTAACTAGTTCATTTGAGTCATTTGGACTAGTTATTGGTAAAGAACAATATGGTTGATATGAAAGTTTTCATTTGGGTAACCATTTGGTTAACTAATATTGAACCAACTATTGTACACGTTTGGGTACGGTTACACAAACCCAAAATCGTCAAGTACATGTGTGTATGGCAAGCTAAGTTTTTGATCTAACGGTTCAGAGATATTAGCTTGTATCTAATCCTTTTAAGAAATAAAGTTTTTGATCGGAATACACATTAACCGAAAGATCCCTTAACTATTTAAGGGATTAATAGAACGCAGGTTTTCATCTAACGGTGAATATTGAATGCTATGTTACTAAGCTAACATTGATTGCAAACCCTGATTTGAAAGACTATATAAGGGAGAACTCTAGCAACTGGGAAACCTAATCCCCACATATTCTGTGTGATACTAGTTTGCTAAGCTAGAGTCGATTCTCCTTTAATCTTTGGTTTTCTTCTTCTAAAACTAGGTTAACGACTTAAAGACTTCATTGGGATTGTGAAGCCAGACCGATACTTCTTTTCTTGTAGTTGTGTGATATGATTTTGATATTTCTATCGTATGAGTACAATTTTAATAATTAGCTTGAGATTTCTATCTTCGATAGGCAAGATATAAAAGTAATCACAAACATCTTCGTCTCATTGTTTGTGATTCCACAATATCTTTTTTCGATACGTCGATTAAGACTATTGTGAGGTGATTGATAAAACTGAGCTGTTCTTCGGGAATATAAGTCTAGTTTTATTGATTGGCTCCTGTTCACCTTGATTTATCAAAAGACGGAATAGGTTTATTCGTGGGAGACGGATTTATCTATCTTGTAGACTTTTTTGTGTGAGACATATTTGTTTGCTAAAGTCTTCGACTTTGGGTCGTAGCAACTCTTGGTTGTAGGTGAGATCATCTAAGGGAATCAAGTGCGCAGTATCCTGCTGGGATCAGAGGCGTATGAGCATAAATGTACCTTGGATCAGTGTGGGATTGATTGGGGTTCAACTACAGTCTAGACCGAAGTTAATTTGGAGTAGTCTAGTGTCTGTAGCGGCTTAAAACATTGTATGTTTAATCTGGACTAGGTCCCGGGTTTTTTCTACATTTGATGTTTCCTCGTTAAAAAAATTCTAGTGTATGTGTTATTTCTTTTCCTCATTATATTTTGTTATATAATTGAAATAATACAGGTTGTGCGTTGTTCAATCAATTAGAATATCCGACCTTATTGGTTGTTGATTTAAATTGATTGACACTTGGATATTGGTCTTTGGTACCATCCAAGTTATCTCTCTTTGATTAGACTCGCGAATCACATTTGCTTGAGTAAATCAAATTGAGAGATTGAGATAATAACTCCTTGAGTACTTTCTATTGATTGAGTCTAGTTGATTCTCTAGAAAACAACTCGGAGTTGTCCATACAGATTGCTAATCGAAATATTGGGTGAGGTTGTTAGACCCCCGCTTTTTCAATTGGTATCAGAGCAGGCAAACACGTTCAAGACCTTACAAGTCTGTGTTTATGGAAATCTGAGTCTGTGGACGAAATCTTTGTTGCGTATACTAAAATGTCTCCTAAATCTTTTGATGATGTCAAGTGTCTTAGAAACACCTCAAAGGATTACTCCTTAGAAGATTCTTCTGAATCCCGAGGTAGAAAGAATGTTCAATTTGATAATGACATTTCTTCCTCTCATGAGGCATGTGACACTTTGGCAGAAGCTGAAAAGGAGCTCACCAGAATTTCAAAACATATAGCTGAAGACATTGATTTTAATGATCATGATCAGCTCATTGATGAATTTAAAAAGTCTCTTGATCGAGAACGTGATCTCTATAACATCATCATAAAGTCCTTCTCTAAGAATATTGAGAAACTTCTTCAAGAAACTACTCTCCAGCGTGAAAGGATTGGTGCTCTTGAGGATATTATTAAAGAGGACTCAATTAGAGAGAAATGTTTGCTCGAGACTCATTCATCAGATCTCAACAGACTTCATGCTGAAAAAGAGAAACTATGTGCATCTCTTACTTTAGCCCATGAACAGTGTAATTCCTTGGAAAATGAAAACTCTGTCTTAAGGAGAAACTCTTCTGTAACCAATTCTCATAAATTGCCGAATACGAAAAAGTGGTCTCAAGTAGAAGATTGTGTCAAGAAAAGTTTATATAACTTACAGTCTTCTCATATGGGTATTAAGGTTAAACAGGTGCCAGTTATTGCTTCTCCTCCGCGAACCTGTACTTTTTATGGGAAACAGAATCACTATGCTATCCATTGTTTTGTAAGAAGGAAACAAATTTCTAAGCTTCATAATTTGCTTCTCTTCACTGTTAATGGAACAAATAGCCAGTCGACTAATGCAGTGAATCGTCTTCCCACAAAAAATCAGAAACCTCATAAGAATGATCTCTACTCTAGAAATCATCACAGGACTCAAGTACATTCTGGCATAAATTCTTGGGTTGCTAGCAAAAGAATTTCCTGTACTTATAAGGATGATTCTGATAAATCTAAGCCTAGAAAATGGATGCCTATCTATTCTGATCCTCTTGAACCAGTTGCAAGAGGTCCTAGACTTAGTCCTCAGAGAAAACCATCTGATAGATTTGTTAAAAACGCCATGTTTAATCCTTCATGGATGAATACCAACCGAAGAAAGGCGAAGAAAACAAAGATCAAACAGTCAGATAATATATACAACTTCTTTCCCGATGATCATAGTGGAATTAACTTCCACTCGACTACCTGATTCCAGGTATTTCTTTCCTTGTTTCTAACTTGAGAGGTGTAAGGAAAATAATTGGGGAATACTCAAGTATGTTGTATATTAGTTCTGTTTGAGTCTTTTTGTTGGGAGTTCACGAACGTCCGCGTCCTCCTCTTATGACTATCTAGGGTTTTTCAAAATCAGAGTTTTCTACTCACGTTGACGAACGCATATATACTTGTTTTATATTGTGTTCTTCCTTCCCTAAAATATATGGAGAACTCTTCAAGATCTCAAGAGATTGTGCATCTTGATATGGAGGAAGACAATCAGGAACGTAAGTCAATTCAGGAGTTGGTTCTAAAGAAGATGCTTGAAAGAAAGGATCACAATTCCTAGATTGATGATTCTGTCAAGGATTTAACTCATTTTCAGAATAATTCAAGGGCCGAGTTTGCAAATATTCAATTGAAAATAAACTAACTGTTAGATGGTCATGCCAGAATTCTTGCTAATCAGAACATTCTGATACGGAATCAAAAGAAGCTTATCATGGACTGTGCCAAAGCTAGACAGCTTGCTCGGGTGGTTGATCGCAAAGTTAGTGTTCTAACTCACGAACATGGTGTGTCTATGGTCAAGAGAATAAAGGAAATTAGCGATACATTCTTTGATGGCTTCATTGAAAGATATGAGGTTCTTAATGAACTATGATTTCTTAATGTCTAGTAAATCTTCTATTTTTCTCTTTTGTTTAGAAGAATAACTAGTGTTTTGGAATAGCCATTATTGTGATTACACATAGCTATATCCAATGGTTTTCATCTTCTTGTTTTTAGATTTATTGGTTTAAATTCTAAACTTGTTTGGAAGATGATGGTTGCAGTATTAATCTTTATGGTTTTATATATTGCAATATTTTGATGGGATATGTGTGTTTACGTCTGTGAACTTGATTGTCCCATATTTTATCAAAAGTAAAGTCGTTCGTAAATTAATATGCAAATATTGATAACAAGATGAATAGACTTTTGACAAGCACAAAAGTTAAGCCTATATTGTCAATTATTGATGTAAGATAGGTTAAAATCTTTTGTGATTCAAGGATTATGTCTATTGTGTGTCATTGTGCAAATGGTGATGGAAACATAGAATGAATCCTTGAGAATTCCGCAATAATTGAGATTCCTTGTTCTATATTTTATGTATTACCGTGAGACTCCGTATTGTGACTTATGTTGAGCATTAGACAATCAAAGTTGATTATTTTGTGATTAACTTAGTTGTGTTCCGTAAGACACTTTATGTCGAGTGTTTTGAACTAAATCAATCATCTAGCATGGTTATTTAGTTAGCACTCTGTAAGTTTTTCTCATGTTGAGCATGATTGCTAGGATGGTTATTTTTATGATTAACTTAGTCATTGCTCCATAGAACGATCTTATGTCGAGTGTGGCCAATTAAATTGATTACTCTTTTAGTTAGTTTGGTTGAGTATGACAATTAGATTATTTGCGAGTTTTCTTGTAAATCAATCTAATTGATTTATTAAGTCTCCATAAGTTTACTTGTGTTGAGCATATTTAGTCAAATTAATCTTGGTTCGCTTTGGTTAATTTGATTGAATATTTCTTGTTGGATTCCAAATTCATACTTGTATGTAATTTGTTGAGTCTAAAGAAATCCTTCTTTTCTTTTTGAAATTAAGGTCGCTCTTATTGTTCCTTAGGGAATGACATATTATGGAGGAAAGTTCTTTTGAACTTGTGCTTAATTGCCAAATCTTTGTGGTGGGTGCGGCTGTAGAATATTAGAGGGGTTATCTTGCGTCTTTATAAACTCCTAGATGAATGCATTTAGCTTCGGCTTTATGATTGCATCTAAACAAGATGATATACATTTACCTTTGGTCATGAAATGTCTCTTACGGAAATTTCATTAGGATCACGTTCTTGTACCTTTGCCAATTTTATTGACAAAAAGGGGGAGAATTAATATGTAGTTCACACTATAAATACATATGTTTTTCGGATCATTATGTAAGGGGGAGTGGTTTCCATGTGAGACGGAGTATTGACTAAGGGGAGTGAAGCATCACCATAGTATTGTTGTTGAAGTTGTGATGCAATTGGACTTTGACGATGTGTAATAATACTATGACACTGTATAACAATGATTGAGAACCGATGCTTTTCTCATTGTTATAGGTGCGGATTTTCAACAACGATGATGATAAACTTACAACCTTTGGGATCATTGGACTACTTGGAAGTGACGAAGATTTCGAGTACTGTTGAAGATTAGACATGTGGAATAGGAGCTACAAAGTTTATTTATATATTTTTTTGTATTCCATATGTATTAATATTTTTTCCACTAAAATTGACAAAGGGGGAGATTGTTAGAGCATTGCTCGGTCGAACTAGAATGCGTTTCTATCTCAAGCATGCTTGTTAATGTTAGTTATTAAAACTATAAAGTCTTGATTTCTAGTCTATTATAGCTAAGGTCTCGGACAAGGACAGAAAGTGTAGTTGAGCTAAATAACTCCATGGCAATCATCATATAAGACGAAGGACTACTTAAGGAACCAGTGGATCTTCATCGAATAAAAGATATGTGGAGACTTGAACTTATCTATCACTCAAAAGTCTACTCTATCTCCTATCTTGAGACAAAAGTCGTATTACTATATAGACTAAGAATATACACACGTGACATTTCGAGCTGAGTATATCTCGCTTATCTATTTATCGAAATATGTGTTGGTAAAGCTTTCGCTTTATCCAAGTTCATCTTTGCCTAGTGACGAAAGTCATGTTATGTTTCAATCACTTTGGAAATTGGTCTGACGAAAACTAATTTGTGAATAACAACTATATGACGTCCTCTGAGAATGTTTCAATGGTTGAAATGAGAGTTTAGACAATATAACCACTAGGGGATAAACATTGTTGTGGTAACAAATATATGTATAAGTCCTTTGCACTTGAACCGAAGTTTTCGAACTTTGTTGATCAAGTGAAAACCGGAACTTGAGCAGTCAACCCAGCCCGCGAACTCAGTCCGCGAACGTGCTTAGTTCTCGAACCCGATAATTTCTGCTGGAGTTGTAGCTCGGTTTCAGTCTGCGAACTAACAGAAGTTCTCGAACCCGAGAATTTATGCTGGATTTTGTGAACTCCAACCGGTTAACTTGAGTCCGCGAACTTGAGTGGTTATGTCTAAAAACGATGTTCGTGAACTTATCTAAATTATCTAAGGAATGCTATTGCAAACCGTGGATTTATAGTTCATGAATCGATTCGAGTGAATCACATCGTTTTTGCTTCAATTATGTCTTGTGTAGTACATAAGATCTCATAGCAATTGAACAACTCACTGACTAGTTCATTTGAGTCATTTGGACTAGTTATGGTGAAGAAGAATATGGTTGATATGAAAGTTTTCATTTGGCTAACCATTTGGTTGACTAATATTGAACCAACTATTGTACACGTTTGGGTACGGTTACACAAACCCAAAATCGTCAAGTACATGTGTGTAAGGCAAGCTAAGTTTTCGATGTAACGGTTGAGAGATATTAGCTTGTCTCTAATCAGGTTTTCATCTAACGGTGAATATTGAATGCTTTGTTACTAAGCTAACATTGATTAATGAAAAACCTGATTTGAAAGACTATATAAGGGAGAACTCTAGCAACTGGGAAACCTAATCCCCACACATTCTGTGTGATACTAGTTTGCTAAGATAGAGTCGATTCTCCTTTAACCTTTGGTTTTCTTCTTCTAAAACCAGGTTAACGACTTAAATACTTCATTGGGATTGTAAAGATAGGCCAATACTACTTTTCTTGTAGTTGTGTGATATAATTTTGCTATTTCTACCGTACGGGTACAATTGTAATAATCGGCTTGAGATTTCTATCTCCGATAGGCAAGATATAAAAGTAATCACAAACATCTTTGTCTCATCGTTTGTGATTCCATAATATCTTTTTTTCGTTGCGTGGATTAAGACTATTGTGAGGTGATTGATAAAATTGAGATGTTCTTTTGGAATATAAGTCTGGTTTTATTGATTGGTTCCTGTTCACCTTGATTTATCAAAAGACGGAACAAAACTCATAGGTTTATTCATGGGAGACGGATTTATCTATCTTGTAGACTTTTCTGTGTGAGACAAATTTGTTTGCTAAAGTCTTCGACTTTGGGTCGTAGCAACTCTTGGTTTTGGGTGAGATCATCTAAGGGAATCAAGTGCGCAGTATCCTGTTGGGATCATAGGCGTATGAGCATAATTATACCTTGGATCAGTGTGATATTGATTGTGGGTTCAACTACAGTCCAGACCGAAGTTAATTTGGATTAGGCTAGTATCTGTAGCGGCTTTATACAGTGTATGTTTAATCTGTACTAGGTCTTGGGTTTTTTCTGCATTTGCGGTTCCCTCGTTAACAAAATTCTGGTGTCTGTGTTATTTCTTTTCCACATTATATTTTGTTATATAATTGAAATAATACAGGTTGTGCGTTGTTCAATCAATTAGAATATCCGACCTTATTAGTTGTTGATTTAAATTGATTGACACTTGGATATTGGTCTTTGGTATCATCCAAGTTATCTCTCTTTGATTAGACTCGCGAATCACATTTGCTTGAGTAAATCAAATTGGGAGATTGAGATAATAACTCCTTGAGTACTTTCTATTGATTGAGTCTAGTTGATTCTCTAGAAAAAAACTCGGAGTTGTCCATACAGATTGCTAATCGAAATATTGGGTGAGGTTGTTAGACCCCCGCTTTTTCAGTAGTCTTTAATCTCCATTCTTCAAGAATAACTTTGATTCTATATTTTACTTCTCAAACCTAACCTAGTCTGAAATTGACTTTTAGGAGACCAAATCAAGAATGTGTTTTCTCATCTAAATTTGGCAACTAGCTTGACTTACGAACTCTAGTGAGTTCAACCGAGCAATGTTCTAACATAACCCAAAATAATTATGTTAAATATGGTTTGAAACATTTAATAATATGATTCAGGTTAGACGCATACCGTGTTGCATTATATGTCAATTCATTTCCTTTTTTGGTAAGGAAATGATACATTCATCTTATTTTTATTAGGCCAGTAATGCATGTCTCTTCATAAGTTATATACGTATTATTTGTTTATGTGCATTACAGAGGCATATGGTATTGTTTGGGAAAATCTTCCATGCAAAAAAAAAAAAAAAACTTCCTAAGTTACTTATTCTTTATTTTATTACTTTTGTGTACTCTCTTTGGATTTTAAATGTAAGTTGCTTAATTGTACTATATAATTATTGGAGGACTCAATGCTCAAAAATATATAGAGGATGATGGTTGGTTCCCTATTGATCTGCCACCATAGCTTGTAGCAGGTCGGATTTATGCTATTCGTAAGTTAGTAATATGTTTACTCTTTAGGTTAAGAAAGTTTATATGGTTAACTTAAAAAAAAAATCTTTAAGTTGTTTTCAAATAACAGGTTATGGCTAGGCTTAATGTCTATAAATCAACCTCTATATCAGTATTGATTTTCATTTAGGTTTTTGTTTGTACTGATTATAAAATAGACGGAAAGCCCACTAATCAAGTCGGTCTAGCCCATGAAAGAAGATTGTAGAAGTTTCCAGAAGTCTTGTTTCCCAAGTTGCTTGCATATCAAGTTTATCTCATAATTAGAGAATGCATAAATTATATAAATACATGTATCATAAACCCTAAGGAGATATGAAATTAATTCTAGGTTAGATAACCAAATTATTGTAATCCTCATATCAATACAATATCTCTCTCTTCGGGATTCCTCTGTGGATGTAGGCACAACTTGTCGAACCACGTTAAATTCTTTGTCTCATTTATTTATCGTTGATACGTTTCTAACCCTAATTCACATCATAACATCAAAACAATCATGTTTAGTGCCTAAAAGTACTTTTGGGTATATTTGCATCGAAAAGATCGTGTTTTTCTGGTGAGAGAAGTGCAGCAAAATCATGCACGAGTTCCATGCAAAAATTAGCAAAAAATAAAAAAAATAAGGTCTTCGAAAGCCATATTATTGTCGCAACAAATACAAAGATCACTACTTTAGTGATGATAACATCGAGAGATTTATGGTTCATTTCTTGTTGAAGCTCTTTGTCCATCAAGAATTGTCGATGGTCAGCACCATGATTGGCCATAAGAAAAGTCGAACAATTGTTCTTAATCCATGGAAAAAGTACTATTGTTTGAGTTCCATACACCCAATTTTCATGTCCTCCAACTCTGGTTTTGGCTCCAGTTCTGGTTTCTTCCTGAATCATATGAAACTTCCAAAGAAGAAAACTCCGCCAGCTGCAGAAAAAGAGTAGAATTGCATTAACATTTAAAACATAAAATAAAAAAATAAGTAAAGAGGATATTCAGCTATTAAGAAAAAATGGATGCCCTGGATTATTAATAGGCTCAAAAAACTTCCATATAAAGCAATTGGATTTTGATATATACTACTTTCAGCACCCAACTCTCTTATTGATTTAGGAGGCATACTAGTCAAATGATAATACTTAAAAAAGGAAACCGCCTATGATCAGATACAAAGGAAAACAATATGCATTGTCATGTGAACAACAATTTGAAAGAAAACTTTTATTTCTAAGGTTTTTTAATGATTAGGGATGCCTATAACTCTACTATTTGAGCAGCCATAAAATTGCACACGGATTCTTTTTATTTAATCACTTTAAATACAAGACTTATTTCTGCGTTATTTTTAATAAATAAAACTTTAAACAATTAAATGGTGGTTGAGTATTGAAAATCCCTCATATTTAGCAGATAATCCATGGTGATAGAAGATAGGTGGGAAAATGTATCATATATATATATATATATATATGTGAGAAATGTGATAAATAAATAAGTAAACGAACACTAACATAAATTTATATGGTTTCTTATTTTGGTGGTGGGATATGATAAATTAGTATGTTTCTTTGGATGCAATATGTGTATTAATTTCTCCTGTAAATAAAACAACTTGACATATACCAATTTAAATCATTGCTTAATTATATTAGTATTTGGAGGTTAATGTGTAAGACTAGTGTATGACCCGTTTCGTAACGGCCCGGGTTTTTATTTGTTATAGCGGTTAGTTTAGAATCTTAGATAGATCATCAATATACCAATTTTGAATAAAAGTGTATAAGAGTAGTTACATTGAATGTCATTCTGTTAATTTTAATGCCTTTTAATCCATAGTGTTGGTGACGTGTACACCATCACCTAGTCAACGGACATTCAAAATTATCGAGCCATAAGCAGGTTTTCCTAATTGTCAATTATCACTCAAATGCATTTCATTGCATCATAAACTTTCAAATAACTGAAAGGACGTAAATAAATACCCATTCAAATAGTGTTTGTAGTTTCCAATAAAATTTGGGATTTTTTCTTTTACCATCATATTTATCAGTGGTAAAAACACCAAAGTTTTTCCTTATATACTTTGTGGTGGCTCAACATTGAACACTTCCAATTATAACTAAAGAATCACCAAAACACAATCAGTGTGATAATATTAACGGCAAAAACAATAACTATAAAATTCCAACCAAATATAGTTGAAGTGAAACTGCAGTAACAGTATTCAATAGTTTGTGCATAGTTGGTTGTCTGCTATAATGCAACAATTCCTAGTTTTATGGAATTCTTGGTTGTCTGTTATAATGCAACAATTCCTAGTTTTGTGGAATTCTTTTGTGGAATTCTTGGTCACCTAATGAAGATGTGTATGAAAATTCGTTAGTACAAAGACAGAATACACAGCCAATTCCCTCCTAAGTTACATCAGAAAGTCAGTGAATTAATTATTCCAAAAGTATAAACGCCCATCAATGTAAATATGAAAAGTTACATCACTGATATGGAAAATTTTGAAGAATCATACACTGGTGAAGAAGATATTATTAATTCCATGGATTCAAAGAATTCAACCTCAATGGAGTTTACTGGGATGATGATGAGTCATCAAGCCACATTAGACATGTCATCGACTAGTCCGTTCAATATGCACTCAGTTAACTTGAAGATGAGTTTTATATGGGAAAAACTGCTTCAACAGTTATACAACCAACTGGGTTTGGATATAATTCACCCATTCAATTCTCAGAGAGCAGTTCTCAATCAACTGTTTAACGTGGTGGTTATAACTATCCAATAACTTCTTTAATCCCATCTCTGCAACAACTGAATTCTGAATTAGTGTAAGGAAAATATGTAGCCTTTGATACCCAAAACACTGCAACTCAGTTACAATACAACATAGTTCAATCTCTACAAGTCTCAGAATCTTTTCAGTTTGTTACAAAAAGACCAAGAGCTTCTTCGGGAGAAGTCCTTGACAAATCCATTAATGAGAATCTTTATCAACTTTTATCCAGGGAAAACAACAAATCACATGACAATAACTATGGACGAATTTTATGGAATCCCAGAAAACCAAATAAGACTTCCAGGAGGCGTGAATTGAAATCGATGGCTAAAGGCTCCAACTCTACCACTATTTCGGAACCAACTTCCACCAAATATCCAAGAGGCGCTAAACGAATGTTGGATGGATCATGTAACAATTTTGGGGATGCACAATCAGATATGGCTACAAGAATCGATGAGGATTATGATGACCAATGGGAGGTGGCGGCTAGCCCTAATAGGCCGCATGGTACATGTAAGTGTTTGCATGGAATTGTTGGGGGTTAGGGAATGACCCAACAATTCAAACTCTCAAATATTTCCTGAGAAGTTCAAAACCTAATATAGTTTTCCTATCAGAAACAAAGTTATCAGAATCCTCTTCTATTTTTATTATTCAAAGACTTGGTTACTCCAATCATTGCATAGTTCCAGTTGTAGGTCGTAGTGGTGGATTACTTCTTTTATGGCATCATGATATTGCTGCAGAAGTTATTTCATATTCACAGAACCTAATTCACCTTCAAATATAATCAACAGGCCCTTACCCTTTTTGGATTCTCTTTTGTGTTTATGGTCCACCAAATAGAAATGATCGTGCACATTTCTGGCAAAGTTTGTCGATGTATTCTCAACATGTACAAGGCGCTAAATGTTTCATAGGTGACTTTAATGTTTATCCTCTTTAATATAAAAACATGGAGAAGATCAGTCTATGAACAATACCATCTCTCAGTTCAACGGATTCATCCACTCAAATCATCTCATGGATTTAGGCTACTTTGGACCAGCTTACACTTGGAATAATGGTAGACAATTTCAAGGTCTTATTAGGCAAAGGTTAGATAGAGTGGTAGCTACTCCTGATTGGTGTCTTATTTTCCAAAATTCCGGTGTTCTTCATATGCCAATAATTTAAGTGATCATGCCCCGATTCTTCTTAATACTTGTAGAAATATTCTAAGAAAGCCTCCTTCTTATAGATTCGAGGCTTATTGGTGTTCTCACCCCGATTTTCTTAAGTTTGTCTTAGATTCTTGGAAAATCAACCTCTCTGAAGATCTGTTAAACAATCTTAGCTCTTTAGGAACCTTTCTGAAGAGCTGGAGCAGAAATAAAATCGGATGCATAAAGAATAAAATCAACAGTTTTAAGAAGACTTTACTTCAACTTCAAGGTTTGATTCCAACACCATCTATTCTACAAAAGGAGAAATGTATTTATGGTCAATTGAATAAATATATCATAATGGATGCAACTTATTGGGAGTAGAGAATGAAGCAAGTGTTGTTGAAAACAGGAGACAAGAACATAAAATAATTTCATCTGTCAGTGCAATAGCGAAGAAAGAATAATAATATTACTCATCTTCAAAATGCTTCTAATACCTGGCTCACAAATCCAGATGACATTGCTGATGAATTAGTTTCCTTTTTTCAAACAACTTTTTCAAGAGGATGTGAACATCAGAACTCCATCAAATATTCAAGAATCTTTATTTAGTTTGAATATGATAGAAAGTAATTCAATCTCGGAGATTCCTTCTAATGAAGATATCTGGAATGTTGTTAGGAAAATGAATTCTTTTGTCTCTCCTGGTCCAGACGGTTACCCAGTAATCTTTAATACTGGCATCATTCCATGTAAGTTAAACTAAACTCACATTATCTTAATCCTAAAGTTAAAAACCCATCAATAGCTGTGGACTTTCGACCCATTTCCCTATGTAATGTGCTGTATAAGTTTGTAGCAATTTTTTTGGCTAACAGACTTAGTTCGTTCTTGGGTTTATTTATATCATGGTCTTAGAATACGTTTGTGAAGAACAAGCAGATAACGGATAATGTTGTTATAGCTAAATACATATTTCATTCTATGAACAAATCTAAATCTAAAAAATGTTTTTTTGTTCTTAAATTGGATACGTCTAAGGCGAATGATAGGGTTTTTTGGTCTTTATTAAGCTTTATGTTACACCAAATGGGTATACATGATCACTCTGATAATCTGTTAATGAATTTTGTAACTTCATCAACGTTCTCTATTCTCCTGAATGGTGCTCCATATGGGAATTTTAAAAGTGGTAGGGGCTTACGACAAGGTTGCCCTCTTTCACCTTTATTATTTATCATTTCTCAAGGATTATCTCTTTTCATGGCAAAGTTTGAAGCTACAAGTCTTTACAGTGGTTATTAGATAAACAGTCAAGCTCCAATCATTAGTCATTTAATGTTTGCCGATGACTTGTTCTTTTTTGGGAAGAATTCGGAGGAAAAAGTGCATCAACTTAAATGTGTATTGGATACTTATTCGTCCTTCTCAGGTCAGGTTATAAATTTCGTGAACTCATCCATTCATTTCAACAATGGTTGTACTTCTTTTCATAGAGGAAGAACTATTCAGATTTTAGGAGTTAAGGAAATGCACAAAGATGAGAAATATTTGGGGACATATCCTTTGAAATCAGATCGGAGCATTGGAACTTTTGAACCGTTAAATTCAAAGTTTGATACAAAACTTGTTGGATGGAGATGCTTCTTTGTTAACCAAGTTGGGAAAAAATCTACTATCTAAAAGCGTTCTTTCAACAATTCCAGTTTATTCCATGAGCACCAGTACTCTTCTCAAATGAGTTACTAATCAAATGACCAAAACTCAAAGAGCTTTCTGGTGGGGTCATGAAGTACATACAAAAAAATAACACTTTTTCAGATGGGAAAAAGCAATGAAAGCAAAGGAAGACGGAGTTCTAGGAATAAGAAAAATTGAACTATTCAATATTTCCCTTGTTGCTAAACTTGTCTGGAGATTCTTGACAAACCAACAAGCAAAATGGGTTCAATTATTTCATGCAAAGTATTTGCAGCATGATTCTTTTTGGGACTATCAGATAAAGCCAGGGGATTCTAATACATGGAAGGATATGATTTCTGTTCGAAACATCTTTGTCAACAATTGTTGTTGGTTTATTGGTTCCGGAAATAACATTCAAGTTTGGAATAACCCACAGATCCCAAATTTACCGGGTTTTAGACCAACTATGCTCCATAATTCTAGCATCCAGGTGACGTGGGTTTCAGAGCTTTTTGTTCAGGGGAAAAGAATCTGGAATATGGATTTATTGTTGGAGTTATTCCCGCTGGACCAAGTTGAAATTATATCCCAAATATATATTCCGCAAGACGAGGAAATTCAAGAAAAGTTAATATGGCTCAAAACTCCTTCTGGGCAGTTTACTACGAAGTCATGTTATAAACTTCTCTATGATAATAATCCAACAACCTCATCGTTGGCATAATTTCCATGGAAACAGTTTTGGAAGCAGGTTAAAACTCTACCAAAGATCCAGAATTTCTTGTGGAAAGTTATTCATGAGGGAATAGCTGTGTTTGCTAATCTCAGTAAATACAATTAATTCTCATGTTCAGAATGTATGCCCTTTGTGTAATTCAGTTGAGGAGTCGATCTTACATATATTTCTCCACTGTCAGTTTGCATTGGAAGTATATCAGACTAGTTCAATTATGATTGAAATCCAGAGAGAAAATGTAATGTATATTATCGGTTATTGGTTGTCTTACCCTGATCAAGGAATTATGTTGAACTTAGGTTCTTGTTTAATGTGGAATATTGAGAAGGTCATGAACGAATTGGTCTTCAACAATAATCACACTGTTGTTGGTTCTTGTATTCATAAAGCTTTGGAAGATTTTAAGTTCTTTGATCTTCACCATGCTTTTAACTACTGTTCAGAGATTCATGTCAATCAAAACAATGTCGCAGCATGGGAACTTCCACCTCCAACATTTGTGAAGATAAATGTGGATGCAGCCTACAACAATGGTAAAGGAGTTGTGGCGGTGGATTCTTTTGGCAATTATCTGGCTTGTGGTACTCTTTGCTTTGATACATTTTCTGCAGCAGCGGCAGAAGCAAAAGCATATGGTTTTGGAATACAATTGGCAAAGAGATTACAGCTTTGTCGTGTAATTATGGAAGGTGATGCATCTGAGATTCCAAAAAAAAGTGACAGGAAATACGAATGAGATCCCTTGGAGTATTCTTTCAACGGTTCTATTTATTCGTGATCACATCAAGGATTTTAGTGAAATTAGATTTGTATTTATTCCCAGGGATGCTAATTCTATTGCGCATGACTTAGTTCAATACGCAATCTCAAACTTTATTAACAGATGGTGGTATCATAATGAACCACCAAATTGTATTATGCAACGTCTCACGTTCAGTGAGGATTAATATAAATTTTCATCTGTTTTCTTCAAAAAAAAAAGACATTTGATGGTATACTTATTGCGTCATCAAAAAATAATCACTATTACATTGAACAAAATATACAATTTCAGTTTCATTGGAAATGAAAAGAGAAACTGAGAGTTTGTATAAGTGCACGTGTTTCAAAAGTTCAAAAAAACAAGTGTTCAAAAGAAACAAGTTTTTCAATGCTATTAATCTCTATACAGAGCATAGGTATATAAAGGTTGTAAAGTTGAAAGAAAATAAAATACATTTTGAAAAAGTGGGGGTCTAACAACCACACCCAATAATTCGTTTGGAAATCTGTATGGAACAAACTTCAATATAATCTCAAGAATAAAAACTCAATTGAGTAATAATATTAAAGAGATTTATCTCCTTCTCAACACAATCAATAGTTAAACAGAGAAGCAAGTCCGTAAACCTGATTTTAGTGTGAGGTTACTTGAAACAAGCTTTTGTGATAATCACAACCTATTCAATATCCACCGTGTATAAACCTATTTAAGCAACAATCACTAAAGGAATATTTCAACACGGTGTCCACTTGAAATAGGGTTAGTCCGGACTGGTCTAACAATGTGAAAATAACAAAATCAATTGTTCAAGATCAATCAAGTCTTATCCAACAAACAAGGTCGGATTTAACAACTATGATTGATTAACGTAGAACCTGTATTATTTCAATTATAAAGATAAACAATATAATACAGAAAATGAGATAACACAGACACCAGAATTTTGTTAACGAGGAAATTGCAAATGCAGAAAACCCCCGGGACCTAGTCCAGAATAAACACACACTGACTATAAGTTGTTACACCAATTTCCTACTACCTATATTCGGACTAGATGTAATACCTTCTTCAGTACAAATAGAACTCCTAGCAGAATACCGATTCACTTTAGGAATTCTTTACACAAATCTTCTAGCAGAACCCAAGATTCTATTTAGAAGATACAACAACACGATTGATACGATTCGATATTTTGTTTGCACAAAACACAAGTTTGATTTCCCTTTAAATGTAAATCAAGGTTTTGGAAATCTTGTAGATTAGGGTTTTAACTTACAACCAGTATGCGTACTCACAAGATGTCTGTGAACCTTATTTTCATAAGTGAACTTGGGTGATTCCAAAGATCTATTTCCAAGTTAAGAAAACCCTAACAATTCTACAACAAGAACAACTAGATAAATCTAGAGATATCTTGTTTAAAACTTCTTAAGGATTTTTACAAGATGCCTCAACAGAAGTTTTTCTTTCTAGTCACCGATTTCGACTAACAAGTGTTGGTATACGATCGGAAACTGAAATCTATCAAAACCTAGGGTTTATGATCAACAACTCTTGAATGGTTTTATATTAGAAGAGAAAACCTTAGAATAGACAAGAGGTGAAAAACCTAGATTACATGTTGTATAATCAATCATGAAGACTAGATTCAACTTGGCTTTGTGATCCCCAATACAAAGACTTTTATCTCACTCTTGTTCACGAAGAACATAAGACATGGAAAGCAACCTTATGAAACTAACACCAATTTTCCAAAGGGGATGAAAACCTTGTAGACTCATGAACCCTTTATTTATAGTGAAAGGTAGCTTGAAAGCTAAGCATAGCTATTTTCCTTTTACAAGACTCTACTAAAAATAGGAGTCTTTCCCAAGTTAAAACTCTTGCCAAAATAATTAAATAAATAACTTTTTTAGCAAAAATTATGTGAATAAATCACATTTTAACTTAGGCAGGAATCATAAACACTTTAATATGGTAATCAAAAGTGTTTGGACCAATATATAACTTGCCTAGATAAAGAAACATCACCAACATGACCAAAAATCCATTTTAGTCACGTACTAGGCCTTTGTTCGCGGACTCAAAGGCCCATGGAACGTTTCCTACTAATGAACATAAATCACTCATAACTTTATCGTTATAACTCGGAATTGAGTGATTCTTGGCTCTTTAAATTCGCAAGCTCATTCACTATAACATGAGATCCTTTATAGGGATAAAGGTTATTGTCACCAAGGTCATGAATCAAATAACCTCAAGTATATATACATAAATGTACATTTACCGTCATTGTAAATGTTCCATAGAGTGAGCATTTATTTAGATAGATTAGAAAAGTAGAATTGAACAAGAATCCAAATGAAATCAATCACACACCTTTGTTGATGAATTACATGTTGATGTCTTCTTGTAGTCTTCAATCTTCATCCTTTAAGAATAGCTTCGATTCAGCTTCTTAGACCTAATCTAGTCCGAAACTATTTTTAGTATGCTAAATCAAGAATGCATTTCGGAAACTAAAATTGACAACTAACTTGACATACCAAAGCTAGTGGGTTCAACCGAGCTATGCTCTAACAATCTCCCCCTTTGTCAATTTTAATGACAAAACCATTTTACATATGGGTTTAAAACTGTTAAAAGAAAAATCGACAATCTTGATTTCCTTGGTTCTTCAACTCTACGTGTGTTCATCCTGTACTTGTTGAAGATCCATCATAGTATTATTACACAGCATCAAAGTTTTATTGTATCACAACTTTGACAATAATACTACGGTGATATGTACGTATCACTCCCCCTTAGTCAATACTCCATCTTAACATGAAAACCACTCTCCCTTACATAATGATCCGTAAACCATATGTATTTTTAGTATGAACTACACATTAATTATCCCCCTTTTTGTCAATATAAATGGTCAAAGGTACGAAAACTTGTGGGATTGTCATGATATTTTCACGGAGACACTTCATGACCAAAAGAAAGAAACATATCAACTTTTTTTAGACGATATCACATAGTCGAAACTTAGTGTCTTTATCAAGGAGTTTATTAAGATACAAGTTAACCCCTACATGTTCCAGAACCGCTTATCTCCTCAAAGATATAACAATTAAGCACAAGTTCATTGAGGAACTCTCCCATATAAAATATCATTCTCGAAAGAACAACAAGAGTGACCTTTTTTCTAAGGAGAAGGATTTATATAATGGATTTTAGAAATCCTACAAGGAGATACGATTTAAGAACCAACCATTGAAAGTCTCTCATGAAATTGTGTTACTGAAAAAATTAGAACTATCTCATGGTAATAAAACCAACACCCATGCCTTTGTAATTGCTTTTAACCTTAAGAATTTCAATCACAAATCAAGTTAGGTAATTAAGAATCATATGCGTCGTATGAGCACTTTCATATCAACCTTATTCTTCTTCACCAAAACTTGTCTCGGTTCTAACGCCCTTACTTCTTCTAGTTTCAGTCTCAACTTCTAGAGACAGGGGTTGACTAGTCGAAGGAACATCAGTGAGGTCATCACGGACCCATTTGCGAGGTCTATACCCAAAAGCAAATATGTGTTCAAAAAACATTGCATCTCTATACTCCATTATGGTGTTCAGACCAATGTTGTCATGGTGTAACTGATGACCATGAACCTATATGCACTAGTATGCTTAGAAAATCCTAGGAAAACACGGTCCACAGTTTTAGGTAATATTTTAGTGTTCTTGGAACGAGGAATGGCCACCTTGGCCAAACACCCACACACTTAAAAGTATGCATATGAAGGTTGTCTACCTTTCCATAATTCATATAAAGTTTTGTCAGATTTATTAAATGGAACTTGGCTTAAGATATAACATGTAGAGAGAATCACTTCACCCCACAGGTTCGAAGGTAACCCTGAAGTAGCTAACATAGCGTTCCCCATATCTATGAGTGTTCGGTTTTTCCTTTCAGCTATTCCATTTGACTTGGGTGAAGAAGGTGCAGTAGTTTCATGAATGATGCCATTAAGTTTTCAAAATTCTCCTATGGGTATCACATACTCACCGCCACGGTCTGACCTAAGAGTTTTAAGTGTAACAATATAACACCTCTTTGGTTTTCTACTTCAAGTTTATATTGTTTGAAAGCCTCTATACCTTCATCTTTAATTCTAAGAAGATAAACCTGACATTATCGTGAGTAATCATCTATAAAAGTGATGTACCATCTTTTACCACCTCTAGTTGGAGTTGATTTCAAGTTTCCTAAATCCGAATGGATTAGTTTTAAGGGGACTGTACTACATTCAACCCTTTTGTTAAAAGGTTTTCTTGCATATTTGGATTCAACACAAATTTCGCACTTATGACCTATGTCAATGTTTATTTTAGGTATACAACCTAAAGTAGCAAGTCTTTCGATTGTTTTGAAATTAAAATGTCCTACTCTATCATGCCAAACATGTGAGGAGTGTCAAACATAAGCATAAGAAGATGTGTTATCATTCATGTTCAAAGCAAGTACACTAAACTTAATCATGTTATAAGTGACATAACCTTTTCCTATGAAGTCACCACTTTTCTAGATTACAACATTGTTAGACTCAGTATAATTTTAAAACCTTTCCCTAGTAAGATGGTCTCTGAGATAAGATTATTGCATATGTCCGGGATGTGATACACGTCATTCAATGCGAGAGTTTTTCCTGAAGTGAGCTTCAATTCAACCTTGCATTTCCCCACCACTTTCGCGGTGGAAGAGTTTCCCATAAACAGTTTCTCATTGTATCCTATTGTGGCATAGGAGGAGAAAGCATTTTTGAACTTGTAGACATGCCTGGTGGCTCCAGAATCTAACCACCAGTCTCTCATATTGGTCATATTAGAGACAAGGTTGACTTCAGACACCATGCCAGTAAAATATCCAGATTCATCTACTATGTTTGCCTTATTTTTCTGTTTTTTGATATTTTTGGTCTTCGTTTGTTTGACACCATGGTAAAATATCCAGATTCATCTACTATGTTTGCCTTATTTTTCTGTTTTGGATCATTTTTGGTCTTTTAGGCGCCCACAGTCTTTGGCCATATGATCACCTTTGATGGTGTTTTTGATGGTGTTTTTAGAGATACCACCCTTTGGATTAAGATGGTTACCTTTGGAGTTACGACGTTTGTTGCCATTTTTGCTGGATTCAGATTTTATATCATGTTCTTTATTTGTTGCAGCATTGTCATTTAGGATATGAGCTTTGTTGGACATGTCTTTGCTCAACAACATGTTCTTGTCCTTGAAGCAGAGTAGCTCCTTGACTTGAATCTTTTTTCCCAGCTCTATCATGGTGATTTCACGAGTCTTGTGTCGCAGCCTCATCTTGCATTCGGTCCATGAAGGTGGAAGTTTTTCAATAACTGTTAATACTTGGAAAGCTTCATTAATAACCATGCCTTCAACAATAATTTTGTTGATGATCAACTGAAGTTCCATGAATTGATCAACCACAAGTTTTTCATCTTTCATTTTATATTCAAGGAACCTAGCCACCAAGAACTTATTGCTTCCAGCAGCCTTAGCAAGATATTTTTCTTCCAAGGCTTCCCATAAATCAAAAGCAGTAAAATTCTCTTTTGCATTATAAAAATCATATAAGGAATCATCCAAGCAGTTAAGAATATGATTTTTACACATATAATTCTTCCTAGTCCACCTATCCAGTCTATCTTCATAACCACGGTCATGAAGCCTCCTTGAGGGTTTTTCCAAAGCAACTTCATCTAACCTTTGGTCTTTGAGAAAAAATAACATTTTTGATTGCCATCGTTTGAAGTATTTTCCAATAAACTTAGTAGGTTTGTCTATAGTACTTTTCCCCATGTTGTTACAGAAAAACTAGAGTAGTGAAGCTCGATATTGTCTTTAGATTGTTGGAAATAATGACATCAATTGTAAAAATACTGAGAGTAATACTTAGCTCGAACCAATGGTTGATTTCGGATGTAGCAGCAACAATTGTGGCAGAATAATAGAGGCACAAATGATATATGCTGTCCTAAATACAATATCACCGGCTATTTCTCCTTTAGAGAGATGTTATAGCTTTATCGACGAGTTGCCTCCAGGATACAACTATCGTTAGCGCTCCTCATTGTAGCATACAAGTGAACACCCTTAAAACTAGGCAGTGATTAACAAAACTCAAAACAGAGATAACTTTGATAGTAAAACTGTTCACAGTAAGCAGAGGAAGAGCAGAATTAGAGATGTTTTTTCCCTGTTTAAAAGAGTTGAAGACTACTCTCTTATATAGAGTTACAAGAATTTTTGAACGTTAGAAATAATGGAAAAAGATTCCCATGCGTATGACAAAGATTCTCACTTTGTCAGAAAAATAGTCACTAAGAAAACTGTGTAGGAAATCAGGCATGCGTATGACACAAAGAAAATGCTGCAAAGATGACAAGGGGACTGTGTAAAGTAAAAGTTTTTGTCTGTGCAAGAGAAGCATCCGAACAGAAAACAGTGTTTGCTTTTGTCAGTGCGTGTCATATATGTAAAACAAAGAGAAAGATTCTTCACGTGTGTGACAAACACGTACAGACATAACGTAAAAATTATTTTTCTTCATGTGTGGAAAACACATACGAAAAATTTAAGCAAAAAGATAGGATCTTATTGAACCCACACCCAAACCCGGACCGCCCGACCGGATGGACGATGACGGCGTGCGCGTACGGGAAAGGCAACCTTGCCATAGTCTAGGTCTTCTCCCTCACACAAAAGTGTGTAGACCCAAAGGGCCATGCCCTTTAGGAAAAACCCATGGTATTTAAGTCTAAAAATCTTAAGATTTTAGTCTATGTGAGACTATTGTTTTATCTATTCAAATTGAAAAAACAACTATTAGGCAATAGGTCTAGGGATCAAGTCATAGTCCATGCTTTTAAAAAACAGTTTTTTAAACAATCCCCTACATGAATGATAAAACAAATCGAAAAACACGAGAACAGAAAACATCAAAATTTGGCTAAGGTGTCCCAGAGATTGAACCTTAACTTAGTGAGAGGTTACCAGAACTGCTTGTTGTAACGGTGAACACAATGTCTTGAACCGCCAACAGTGAATGCAATTCTGAAAATAACAACCACACTTGATGTCTCAAAGGAAATCTGCCAAGCTCTTGCCGTTGTCCCATTTTGTCCGTGGGCTAAATCCCGGACTTAATGAATGTCTCTAGAGGATCAGCTCAAATTCTCATAAGAAGCGACCCCACTTCCAACATCCACATAGGTGTGAGTCCATTAAGAGTGTCCTTCCACACCCCGCTTTAAACATAGCCATGAAACCCATTAAGATCTCAACAGATCATCCTAAATCATGCAAGTAGCACTATCACACAGTTACACCATAGGGAGGGACAAAGATAGTGCTTTCTCGATATCACCATAAATTAGTTGTCTCATCGAACCTTGATCTTGGATCTCCATTCACAAGGTTGAGTATCCTTCATGTTGATTTATTCTATAAGCTTAAGTCCCATCCTCATCGATGTGGATCTAACTACCTCTGTAGATAAGCCTTTCGTCAAAGGATCTGCAATATTATCTTTGGACTTTACAAATTCTATACAGATAATACCAGTAGAGAGTAGTTGTTTCACTGTCTTGTGTCTTCTTTTTAGATGTATAGAATTTCCGTTGTATACACTGTTCCTAGTGCAACTAATAGCAGCTTGACTATCACAGTGGATTGCGATCGAAGACACAGGCTTGGGCCAGAGGGGAATTCCTCCCAAGAAAGATCGTATCCATTCAGCTTCCTCTCCAGCTTTTTCCAAGGCTATAAACTCAGACTCAATAGTGGATCGAGCTATACATGTCTGTTTAGAAGACTTCCATGACACAGACACACCTCCAAGTGTGAACATGTACCCACTAGTGGATTTTCACTCCTCTGAGTCAGATATCCAGTTGGCATCACAATACCCTTCCAGCACAGCAAGATACTTCCCATAACTTAAGTGATAGTCTGAAGTACCTCTCAGGTAGCATAAAACTCTGTAGAGAGCATTCCAGTGATCCCTCTCAGGGTTGCAAGTGTACCTGCTCAATCTACTCATAATGTAGGAAATATCATGTCTTGTACGGTTCATCAAATACGTAAGACTGCCAATAACACGAGAATACTCAAGTTGAGAAATTCCCTCACCCTTGTTCTTTTTCAAGTTACAAGCGGGATACTGGTTTAGCGTTTTCATGATTAAATCTCTTAAGTACAATTTCAGTATAATGAGATTGACTAATACTATATCTATCAGACGTCTTTCTGGTTTTCATCCCTAAGATTACATCAGCGGGACCTAAGTCTTTCATGTCAAAGTTTTCATTAAGCATGCTTTTAGTGGTATTAATAATATCAAGCTTACTGCCTAATATGAGCATATCATCAACATACAGGCACACAATAACATGAGAATCATCCACAGATTTAATGTAAACACATTTATCAGATTTATTAACCTTGAAGCCATTAGATATCATTACATGATCAAATTTTTCATGCCACTGTTTAGGTGCTTGTTTTAAACCGTACAAAGATTTTTTTCAATTTGCATACTTTGTTTTCACAACCTTTCACAACAAAACCTTCAGGTTGGTCCATATAAATTTTTTCATTCAATTCATGACCATAAAAAAAATACAGTTTTAACATCCATCTGATGTATATGCAAATCATAAATAGAAGCAATAACAATCAACATCCTAATAGAAGTGATTCTAGTAACAGGTGAATAAGTATCAAATAAATCTATCTCTATAGCCTTTAGCTACCAACCTAGCTTTGTGTTTCTCTATAGTTCCATCCGTTCTAAGATTCCTTTTGAAGACCCATTTGCAACCTATGGCTTTACTACCAGGAGGTAAGTCTACAAGCTCCCAAGTTTCATTTTGTTGAATGGACTCCCACTTATTTATCTAAGCTTCTTCCCAGAAGGGAGCTTCTGGAGAATTCATGGATTCCTTATAGGTTTGAGGTTCAGACTCTACCGTAAGAGTCACAAAATCTAGACCAAAACTTGCCGTGGTTATAACCCTCTTACTTCTTCTAGGTTTGGTCTCAACTACTATATATGAGGGATGACTAGTCGAAAGAACATCAGTGAGGTCATCATGGACCCTTTTACGAGGTCCAGACCCAAAAGGAAATATGTGTTCAAAAAACATTGCATCTCTAGACTCCATTATGGTGTTCAGACCAATGTTTTTATGGTCAGAACTGATGACCATGAACCTATATGCACTAGTATGCTCAGGATATCATAGGAATACACAGTCCACAGTTTTATGTCATATTTTAGTTTTCTTGGAACAAGGAATGGCCACCTTGGCTAACCACCCCCCACACTTTAAAGTATGCATATGAAGGTTGTCTACCTTTCCATAATTCATATGGAGTTTTGTCATATATCTTAAATAGAACTCGGTTCAAGATATAGCATGCAGAGAAAATCGCTTCCCCCCACAGGTTCGAAGGTAACCCTTAACATAACGTTCACCATATCTATGAATGTTCGGTTTTTCCTTTCAGCTGTTCCATTCGCCTCAGGTGAAGAAGGTGCATTAGTTTCATGAATGATTCCATTAAGTTTGCAAAATTCTCCTATGGGTATCACATACTCACCGCCACGGTCTGACCTAAGAGTTTTAAGTGTAACAATATAACACCTCTTTGGTTTTCTACTTCAAGTTTATATTGTTTGAAAGCCTCTATACCTTCATCTTTACTTCTAAGAAGACAAACCTGACATTATCGTGAGTAATCATCTATAAAAGTGATGTACCATCTTTTACCACCTCTAGTTGGAGTTGATTTCAAGTTTCCTAAATCCGAATGGATTAGTTTTAAGGGGATCAGACTACATTCAACCCTTTTGTTAAAAGGTTTTCTTGCATATTTGGATTCAACACAAATTTCGCACTTATGACCTATGTCAATGTTTATTTTAGGTATACAACCTAAAGTAGCAAGTCTTTCGATTGTTTTGAAATTAAAATGTCCTACTCTATCATGCCAAACATGTGAGGAGTGTCAAACATAAGCATAAGAAGATGTGTTATCATTCATGTTCAAAGCAAGTACACTAAGCTTAATCATGTTATCAGTGACATAACCTTTTCCTATGAAGTCACCACTTTTCTAGATTACAACATTGTTAGACTCAGTATAATTTTAAAACCTTTCCCTAGTAAGATGGTCTCTGAGATAAGATTATTGCATATGTCCGGGATGTGATACACGTCATTCAATGCGAGAGTTTTTCCTGAAGTGAGCTTCAATTCAACCTTGCATTTCCCCACCACTTTCGCGGTGGAAGAGTTTCCCATAAACAGTTTCTCATTGTATCCTATTGTGGCATAGGAGGAGAAAGCATTTTTGAACTTGTAGACATGCCTGGTGGCTCCAGAATCTAACCACCAGTCTCTCATATTGGTCATATTAGAGACAAGGTTGACTTCAGACACCATGCCAGTAAAATATCCAGATTCATCTACTATGTTTGCCTTATTTTTCTGTTTTGGATCATTTTTGGTCTTTTTAGGCGCCCTACAGTCTTTGGCCATATGACCGGTTTTACCACAGTTATAGCATTCACCTTTGATGGTGTTTTTAGAGACACCACCCTTTGGATTAAGATGGTTACCTTTGGAGTTACGACGTTTGTTACCATTTTTGCTGGATTCAGATTTTCTATCATGTTCTTTATTTGTTGCAGCATTGTCATTTAGGATATGAGCTTTGTTGGACATGTCTTTGCTCAACAACATGTTCTTGTCCTTGCAGCAGAGTAGCTCCTCGACTTGAATCTTTTTTTCCCAGCTCTATCATGGTGATTTCACGAGTCTTGTGTCGAAGCCTCCTCTTGTATTCGGTCCATGGAGGTGGAAGTTTTTCAATAACTACAAATATTTTGAAAGCTTCATCAATAACCATGCCTTCAACAAGAATTTCGTTAATGATCAACTGAAGTTCCATGAACTGATCAATCACAAGATTTTCATCGTTCATTTTATATTCCAAGAACCTAGCCACCAAGAACTTCTTGCTTCCAGCATCCTCAGCAAGATATTTTTCTTCCAAGGATTCCCATAAATCAAAAGCAGTAAAATTCTCTTTGGCATTATAAAAATCATATAAGGAATCATCCAAGCAGTTAAGAATATGATTTTTACACATATAATTCTTCCTAGTCCACCTATCCGGTTTATCTTCATAACCACGGTCATGAAGCCTTCTTGAGGGTTTTTCCAAAGAAACTTTATCTAACCTTTGGTCTTTGAGAAAAAACAACATTTTTGATTGCCAACGTTTAAAGTCTTTTCCACTAAACTTAGCAAGTTTGTCTATAGTACTTTTCCCCATTTTGTTACTGGAAAAACTAGAGTAGTGAAGCTCGATATTTTCTTTAGATTGTTGGAAATAATGACAACAATTGTAAATTAACTAAAAGGATAATTTTAGAAATATCTCATTGTTTAGTGATATAGGTCACTTAATAGTGGGACAGAGGGAGTATATATTTAAGCTAATGCAGCACTAAATCTTTATGCACCTTATACTGTTTGTGCAAAGAATCGTACACAATAATGAAGGAGTTTTTGTTAGCAATTTGGACAATTGTTTTTCTGTAGATAGTATACAATATTAACATCACAAACATCGTATAGCAAATTATCTAAAAGTATGAATATTGTATGTTTTGAAAGATTGAACAAGCACAACGAGATATGTGGTAATTGGTATTGTTAATCAAGGATGGTTAAATTTAGTTAATGCAAGTGAAAATTAACGATACTTATTTCAGAAAATTGATTAATGCGTTTTGCGATGTTTTTTACCTATACACAGAAGTTGGAATAAATGAAACTAAGAATTTGATATCCCTTTTTATAGATAGCCAGAGAAAATATTATGGATTTCCCAATAACTGAACCATGTTTCTCCCAATAAGGGTTGCAGTACCGAACAATTGCTTACTCGTGGGACTGGGATTGGAACTAAAAGATCACTCAATTGGTCTAGGAATTGGTAGGTAGCGTTGGAGGTGTGTCCGGACACATTTGAGATTAGTGATATCACGATATTTCTTCAAAATGGTAGAGAGAAAATAAGTTGAAAAATGATGGACGTTGCCAATTTTTTTTTTTTTTTTTTTTTTTTTTGAAGCTAGGCATAGGCCCGTCCTGCCCCCTGACAGCGTAGTCACCGGCTTACTCTCCCCACTAAGCAAACTCGGCCCTCTTTGTAACACCCATGTTAAATGTTAGTTTTAATTAGTTTGATTTTTGATGGAGCGGGGAATTGAACCCTCGACCTCCCTATTCGGAGTTAGTCTCCTGGCCATCTGGACGTTGCCATATTTATTGAATTTATGTCATCGCCAAGGAAAAACACAAACAAACACGGGGAATAATGATGAAAAGGTGTATTTAACCTTTTATACACTTTGAACAAGTGGATCAACTTGCTCTTGAATCTTAGATATATCTTTGCTAGGATAATAAGTACGGTAGGATTTTTCAATTATTTTTTTCTGTTCATTCATCTAAATCATGATGACTTTTTTGAAATCGTATACTGGATTTAGCTCAAAACATAAGAAAATCATGAAAATGAACAATTTTTTTTTGAAGAATATGGTTTTCATAAATTACCCGGCAAAAGAAGAAATAAATGGGCAGTTGAGAATTGATAGAATCATATACTAAAATTTTCACTAAAACTCATTGTCATGAAATAGAGCAGTAGTATAGTCTTCTTCATCTAGATTTCTTCTACAAACCCTAAATGTACTCATCCGTGGAATCGGCCGGTTCCCCATGACATAGTATTCGGCGAGCTGCAGTGACCTTTTGTTCAAGATTAAAGCCTCGTACATGTCGTGCATCATACTGATAATTAGATAAAGGTTGTACCTGACAAAGCTCAACAATAATCCTTTTGAGTCAAGTTGCAGCCCATGTAGAATCGACGATGAAAATCTGCATCGGAATACCCACATCCATGATTAAAGCAATCATTCATCATCTTGCCGTGGTAAAAATGTCGATCTCGCCACGTCCATCTTCTAGTCATAGCTTCATGTAGGTCTAAAGGCTTTGGTATCATTCCTGAATGCAATTGCAACATAAAACTTCGCCCCCTTCTATCATGAGCTGCGTCTTCATCCATTTGACGCAAAAGCTATAGATATATTTCTTGCTCATCTTCATACAAGGTTTCATCCATTTCGATATCTTTCTTAAAAGAACCAAAATCAGGGTTCATAGTTGAAAAATAAAAGAAATTGAAATTGAGAGAAATTAAGAAAAGATTGATTGAATGAATAATTGTTGTGATTTTTTAAGGAGAAATCGACTAGGATATATTTGGGGAAAAACTAAACGTTCTGATGGAGGTTACTAAAGTGATCCGCGGATCTTCTTAATCCACGCATCATATCATGGCCCATAGACTAGCATTTACGTACCATAGTAGAAAATCCATTTTGCATATCCACGTGGCTTAGCAATTCTTTCTTTAAAGTGATTCCCATAGGAACTATTCTTACTATCAGGACAATAGTAAATAAAACCCATAAGAGTTGCAAGTCTTTCCACACGTCAAACTATTACGTATGTCAGTGATTATAGAAATTTTCACTGATAAATTGTTATAACATAAGAGCATCTTCAATGCAAGGGGTCAAGGTCTTAACGCATGACAAATAAGATTTAAGACATTTTTCATCCAATTTTCATCACTAATGCAAGTGTCAAGGTCATAAAAAGGGAAACCAGGGTTAAGTAGGAGTGAAAGAGAAAGTCTAAATAAGATATTCTTCGTTAGCTAGGTTTTAAGTCTACATCAACTTTTGTCTTTAAATTTAAATAAAAAATGTTAAATATGACCTTGGGAATTGTTTATAAAATTTAAGTGGAAAGTATTATTTATTTTTTTCTTATCTTTATATGGATTGGTGAATATGATCCAGCAGCTAGTAGTATCGATTACAAAGGCTACGAGTTCACAACATTGTTTTAGACATCGATTCTATTAAACTTAGATTTTGTTTAACATCATATCGTTATTGTATTTTAAGTGGTTACTCAAACAGTCAGATCGTCACTGTATTCTAAGTGGTTACTCAGACCATCAGACTGTTGTCTAGGTCATCAACAAGGTACCTTCTCCAGAACCAATGTTGATTCCATACTTCAGAGACATCTTCTTCGACATCATCGTTCTCGAGGTCAACAAAGTACCTTCTCCAATACCAATGTCGCTTCCATACTTTAGAGACATCTTCTTCGACCAGCAGCCGGCCTGTATCGGGCATAAAATAGTAGGCATGAAAAGTCATAACCATCCCAAAGAAAGCCAACAAGTACAAGACATAAAACTTGAATAAGCAGACCACGGCGGGGAATATAAAAGTGACAAGGGTGGAAAGATTCCAATGCTCTTTTGAAGCTATATACTGGCAGCATGACCGAACCTCCAACGGGTATAATAGTAGCATATCATCATCATTAGAGAGAAATATCCAGCCTACCGGACCATAAGACCATGCAAATCCTGAAACACAAATACAGCTGGTTGCTATAATTAAGTAGTCATACACATCGGAACCTCCTAATTTGATCCACATCAGAATCCCCAGCATGATCTGAAATCGACAATTTCATAACATTAGTGATACTCATACACGCAAAAGGAAGGTAATTATTCCACAAACTTAGCGTTTTTAGCTAATTTAGTACCATTACCTGACCAACAAATAATTGAACTCCTCCGGCTATGAGGAAAAACCTTCTGCAACCTTTTCTGACAGAGATTACACCAATGATGGTTGCAGCAACATTGACCCCTCCAACGATAGCAGTATACATTAGAGCTGCACTAGCTTGAAATCGTACAACCTGAAAAAGGTAAGGAGCGTAGAAAACCATAGCATTCATTCCTGTAAGCTGTTGGAACAAGGGGAGAGCTTTTGCCATCAAACGGTAGGGCCTGTTATGTGTTTGAGACAAAATTTGCTTCTCAGATCCTTTCGCCGACTTTGAAGCTTCATTGGCGGCTAATAAATCTTTGAACAGTATATGAACGCCGTCGTTGGTGCCATGGAGATGTTCGAGCAACTGTTTGGCGTCATCAAACTTACCTAGCTTAATCATGGACATCGGAGTGTCTGGGAGTAAGAAAGATCCGATGGAGATGATAGCAGCAGGAATCGCAGCAATGCCTATGCTAATTTTCCAGCCCCAGCCATCTTTGATACTATTGGTGCTGCAGTTCACAAGATTGGCCACAAAGATACCGATTGCCATCATGATTTTAAAAGCTATACTCAGGGAAGCTAAGTAGTTTCTATGAGCGAAACCCATCTCAAACATATAGACTTGAGCACCCTGCACAAAAGTAATGACATGGAATGAGGGGAGCTAGGGGGCATATAGAGCTCATAAATGGAAAGTTCTGACAGAAAGAAAAGAAAAGGTAAGACGACCTGAGTTGATTATTCTCCTTTTTGGCCCCTCGCATGAGGAACAAATTAAGATCAGTGTTCGCAATCAAACGATAATATCTGTCAAAAAGCAACAGCTAAGGTGGTCTGAACTAGAAATGCAATGACAGTTCAACTCTTTTCACTAAATTTGGCATTACACATTGTTAGGTGGCCTATGGTATGCTGATGAACTAGTCTCCTACCCTGTTTGCATAAAAGCTTGTATGAAACAATACATACTGACATCATACACACTGTCAATGCAATGTATTTTGCTGCAGCAAATAGTATTGAGTAGAGCTAATCAGCTAATGCATATGGAACCACCATCAGTTAGTTCATCAAATCCTTTTTGCACCTAGTATGGTGATCCCCTTGCGAGTTTTCTTTTGTCAACATCTTTCCACTTACAAGAGACAAAACAAAGCTACATAAAGAAAATGTCTACTTTTCACTTAGGCTAACACACAATGAAAGAGGTTGTCCACACTCAAGATAACGGGATTCAAATCTTCTGTATCCAGTAAGAGAGGCGCTGACTAGCACCATACTTCATCTCTGAGCAACATTATGACAAGCTTAATCTACGATGAAACATTATTTGATTAAATAGGAATAGAACCATATGCTTAAACAATGTACCTGATACAATAAGCCAAAACCGCTAGCGTACATCAACGGACCTATAATATACACAAAATAATTGATGTCGGTTGCCAGAGCAAAGACCAGTGAACCCATGAACACGAGTGCGCCGGACCAGATCATATGCCTCCTCATATCTAGTCTACTGAAGTCATCTCTTCTAATATGTATAGCAAAGATACCCCAAACATAGTGAACAGCAAGCATTAAAGAGATGAGAATGCCGTAAATGGCCACGGACCAGTTGTAAGTAGCCGGGAGGAAATGGTTCGCGTATCCTGTCCCAAACATAATCCCTCCTACAAATCCATCGCATTCATTTCATAAACATCAAGCATTTGTATGTATGGAAAAATAATAACAAGAACCATCTACATAAAAGATTTAAGTTTTCCTAATGGGAACGTAGAATTGGGGCAAAAAAGAAAAGATAAACCAGATAGCAATCTCAGAAACATAATCATAATGGTATGTAAAGTCTAGATTGATTTCTCGATCGTATAAACCCTAAACCCAACAAAATCATCCAAACAAGTAAAAGTTTAGCAGAGGGTACATACCTATGATACCCAGAATATACCCAATCAAGAAAGCAGAAGTAATACCAATAAAACAAGCCGCGAGGAAGATCAAAGACATCTCCTTCTTGCCGGATTTCTCAACATTCATTCTCATTCTTGACTTAGCCGAGGGTAATTTCAATTCTGTAGGAAGAGGAGTAGTAATAAGAGTACTGCCATTTTTATGCCTCATTGAGATACTACTGTAGTACACAGATTTTGAGGATGGAGATAACACTGTAGTACACCAAGATAGGCGGTTTATCAGGTGAGAATTCTTTAAATCGAGATTTCTTACCCGAAGAAACCCGAAGAACTTAAATTGAAATTTCTTACCTTGTACTCCTCCGTTCCACTTTAGATGATATTTTAGGAGTTTTCACGTAGATTAAGAAATAGAGAGATATGAAGATTTTCCAATTATACCCATAAGAAAAGTCTTCAAACATTAATTGTTATTAGTGTATTTTAAAATAAACTTATAGTTCCAAGACAAAGTGTTAGGGTATTATTGGTAGTTTTGTGGGAAAATATGAAAACTTTCAAGTATTATGGAACAAGAAAATAACCCTAAAACATCATCTAAAATGGAACGGAGGGAGTAGTATTTTTAGGGGAGACCCGGCAATTTTTTATTCCCAACTTGTAGGCACGGTTATGGGATGTCCAAATTTCCGGAGAATAGTTAAGTGTCCTTCTATAATCGGTAGTTAGTATAGAGATATTAGCTACGAGTTATTAGTTTGTTTAAGAATGGGATATTTCCATAATCGGTAGATTAATAACATATCATATCCACCGATTGTTAAAGTAAAACTCGAATTTTTATCGGTTTTGCAAAAAATGAATTTGGGGCGACCGTTATTAATCTGTAGCAAATGAACATCATATGACAACCGATTATGACCATAGTCGGTAGATAATCACTGGAGCTCAAACTACCGATTGTATAATTACCTACACGCCCCTTTGACGATTAAAACAACCCAAAACCTGACCTAATTTCATTTTATTTTTTATTTTTTTCAACTCTTCTTCTCCTCTTCTTCCTCCCTTCCGATTGTGGAGAGGAAAAACAATTTTCCCTCGATCTCAAACTTCAATTCATCGTCGAATCAAAAACATCGTCGATTCTTCTATAAAACGATGACTAGAATTATTGAACCCACAAGAGCTCGAGTAACTGATGAAGAAGACGACGAACACGAAGAACATGAAGCCGCTCATGTAGGTGGTGGTGGTGATTTTGATAATCAAACTCTCCAACAAACGGCCCCAATTAGGTAAGTTTCTATCATTTTATGGGTTTATGTTGCATCAATTTGACGAATCCATGAAAATAAGTTCTAGGGTTTTCGTTTATTTCCCAGAATCGGTAGTTTCGATCTTCATTTTATCTCCCGATTGTGGCCGCTTTTCGGTTACATCGACCCGAATCGGGAGTTAATTTTTATAGGTTACTTCCGGTTATATATCGTTGTTTGCCATTGAACCCTAAAATTGACATAATTGGTAGCTAGGTTATATTTTCCCCTCCGATTGTAATAGGGGATTAGAACATGTAGGACATAAAAATTTGGTAGAATCGGAAGATACTATATAGTATTTGACTTCTGGTTGATATAATCGTAATTTAGACGAATTCAACTCACTACCGATTATGTAAGTTGTAAAATTTGAAAATTTTGTGATTTTGGCAAAATCCAATTTTGGGGCTACGTTTTAATCGGAAGTCAAAGGATATTTCTTTACTTCCGATAATGTGATTATAAATTAGAAGAAGTTATGAGGCTTAGGTTAATCGGTAGATTTCTTTTGTTCCGATTATATATGTCTCATGAAGTTATCAATTTCTGAACCCAAATTGATGCATATTTGGGAGATAAAACTAGAATATGACTTCCGATTGTGTGCAATCGGAAGAAAATCTTTAACCCGTGTTTTTGATTGTACAAAATTGCTTGTTTAGATTCTAATTTAACTTTTGATTATGAACAATCGGTTTTTGCCATGGATCTTTTACTTCAGATTGTGTAGTTTGTGGGGAAATTCTTACAAACCAATTTTATTATTTAGGGAAAGGCGAGGTAAGAAATCCCAAGGTACAACGTTTGTCGGGCCTCGTCAAAGAAGGGGTAATAAACTAAGCGCTAGTTCACAGAGAGAAAGAAGTCAAAAATGGAATTCTAGCAATAATAGTACTCGAGGAGGAGGAGAACCAAGCGCTCCACAAGGAACTCAAGAAGAAGTACAAACCAAGCGCTCCAAAATTAACTCAAGATGAAGTTTGACAAAGTGTTCCAAAAATTAAAGTTCAAGAAGAAGGAAAACCAAGTGGTACACAAGGAGTAGGAGGAGTTACAAGGAAGCCAATCGCGAAGAAATCATCACACCTTGTCCCCGTTTAGTTGAAGACGACGAATTTTGAATAAGAAATCCTGGGGCTACCTAGAGATGGAAGGGCATTGTTATTTGACTACAAAGACCCATGGGCCATAAAAATCAACGAAACCGAGGTAATATGCGTATTCTTTTTTACTAACGAATTGTCGTTTTATTCGTAATAATATTCTATTAATTTTTTAATGTGTTATGTGTTTAATAGTATGATTCTGATGCGATTCGTCTACTCAAACCCACAGCCGCACCAAAAAAAAATATGAAAGAATGGCCTTTAGACAAAGAATGTGAAAGGTTCAAGACGATCATAGCCAACTCGTGGTTATCTACTGTTGTCGAGAATTCAGCGTTGGAACATTGATCGGGACGATATCGGCTTTTGTGGAGAGAATATATCCCGAGACTGACACATTTCATATGTCGTTTTAGGAGATGACGATTACTCCAGATGATGTGAAGCAAATTCTTAGTATCAATGTCAAGTATAACTACAACAGTTAAGTTGGGTACAACTTTATGATTTATGTCATAAGCATTTTGGTTGGAATAAAGCGACAATGGACATTGAGTTCAACATGTACTTTCTTTACAAGACTAGGCAGTTCAGCATGAGTCAGTTGGTAAAGATGTTCGATGGCACTTTGGAGAAAGAAAAGCAAGGACTGTTAAGTGATGTTGAAGTGGATGCGGCGGCCACCGCCTATCTCTTGTGTGTAATGGGTTCATCTGGCTGGCTTAATAAGTCAAACACGGATGAGCCGAACTCAGTAGTTCGGCTTTCAAGTAGTACTGCGAGTGAGCCGAACCTAACCCAAAACCTATGTGATATTGTTGTAGATTCTACAAGTTAAGAGCAAGTCGTGTCAGTTCCCCTTTTCCCTGCATGTAAGTTCTTTCTGCCACCACCTCAAGGTTTGGGAGTTTTTGAGTTAGAAGGAGTCACTTCCATTGTTCTCCTTTTAAGCTTGGCTTTCAATTTTCCCAGATGGGTGTTAAAAAAAATGATAAACCTTAATTAGTTTTCCAAATTAAATAAATATGATTCTACTACACAATATGATAAGTCACCTATAAGTGGACAAGTTTACAGCAAGCTATTGGCCATACACAGAGTAAAGTTCGGCACATTCGATATTTATCACTATGAGCCGAACAATATTTCTAATAGTTCGGCGCATTATCATACAAAAATATTATAAGCCGAACACAAAGGTTCGGCGCAATCGATTTTCAAAACATAAGTCGAACTGTTCTTCCCCTGTAAAAAAAAATGAAGTTTGGCTGCTAAATTTCAGCCGAACACTACTCTGGAACTTCCAAAACCCTGAGGAATCATCGATTACATGTCACAAATCAACGAAATACGAAAAACCAAGCAATGGGTTTGTGGGAAATACCTTTCTATGTGCAATTTTAAAGAATCAGCCTCTATTTCTCGCTCTCCAACACCAATCAATCCACTATTCTCTTCATCGCCATCTTTTCCAAAAACCCTAAATTGAGATGCTACAGAAGCAACACCAGGATTCGACACCGTATTTCTAGGGCATCGCTTAACACGGGGTGTCATTAATGTGTTTAATCGAGAACTTAATCGAACAAAGAAATTTTTATAATTTTGTTTATGTTTTTGGAGAAGATGAGTGAGAGAGAAGGGTTTTTGGTAGGGCTGTCAATGGGTACCCATTATCCGGACCCGGATCCTGGGTAATAGGGTCCGGTTCCGGGTCCTAATATTGGACCCATTAACTAATTTGGACCCAACGGGTAATTACCTGATTGGACCCGTTAATAAACGGTTCCGTCCGGGTCCTACCCGCGGGTAACCGGGTATTACCAAGTTGCCATCGCTTTTAGTATTCTAGTGAAAAATTAGGTCTATATAGTTCCCAAAGAATGAGAAACAAAGTTACGGCCGCATCAGTTCACTCCTTTTCTTATTTCTAGATCCATTTACAACAACTACGAACCATAAATTTCTTTTTTGTTATCGTGTTTTTGAGTCTTTATTTACTGATACCCATTTAGTATTTACCCTAAATCATTTCTATTAAACTATTTTTGTTAGCACAAAACTCATCAACTTACAAGAAGCTTCCAATTGTTTTTTTTTTTATCAGTAAATAATTCCAATTGTAATACAAAGGATGATTATTAGGTCGTCGTAGATTGAAAGGTGCTATTGATGATTATCTCTTTTCTTAGCTACTGTTATGGTTTGATTAAATATATTTTCAGCACTTTTTATATTTTGTTTTGGGTTCTTGAGTATTGAGTTTTCATTCGAGGGTCTGTAATGGGGGGTTGTCCTTATTTTCGTCTGATGTGAAATTATATATGGGTTTAGCTCATTATTGATGTTAATAGATATAAATCAATTGAGATTATGAATATGGCAGTTGAGATAAGTTATTAGTATACTATGAGAAATCTCTGCTTGCATGTTCATTAGAATTAGAGTTCATTCTAATGATAACAATCTCATCTCTCGACAAAGAGTGTGTCAATTAGGGCTGTCAATGGGTACCCGTTACCCGGAACCGGACTCGCTAAATCGGGTCCGGTTCTGGGTCCTAAAGTTGGACCCATTAGCAACTTAGGACCCGACGGGTAATTACCCGATTGGACCCGAATGTTAACGTGTCCAACGGTAATACCCGTCAAAGTTCGTTTATTTAACCTTTTGATCATTTTTTAGCAAAATTATAGGTATTTTTGCTAGTTTAGAACTTTGAATTTTTTGATTTTTGATTTTTTCTTACATTTAATATTTATTTAGTACATTAATAAAGAAATAATTATAAATTTTTATAAAAATAATTTATATTCAAGTTAAAAGAGAAAGAAATTAAGATTTTAATAGTTTTTTAATACCTAACGGGTACCAGGACCGACGGTATCCGGGACTTTAAACGGGTCCGGTTAGGCCAACACATTATGGAACCTAGATTTAACCGTTAGGACCCTAACCGATCTTGATATCTCTTGGTGGGTTAAGCCATGTCTTATCCCAGGAGGACCGGACCGAATTGACAGCCCTAGTGTCAATTATTAATAATTTAATGCTACATAATTACATCAATTATCCTTTATTTTCATTCTTATTACCAGTATAACCTTCGGTTTCAAAGTGGGGGTTGATTCTTAATGACAGAATTAACCTTCCATGGTCCAGCTACACGACAAAATAGCAGCTTTGAATCACATGGTTGACGACTCTTACGTATTTTTCTAGTTCGTGATTTATTTGTTTTTACAGGGTATTTTTGGGTGTTTAGGTTTGGAAGTGACTTCTAACTGTTTGTATTCCTTGTGGGGTACCCTAGATTTTCGTTGTGGTTTCCTTTGTTTCAGATACAAAGTACGGAATCCAAGCTTGGACTCTCCGGACTCGGATTTCAGGCACACAGCCATTCAACCTAGTGGGTTAGCTCAGAACGGATGACGAGTTCAAGCCAAAATCTTGAAGGATCAGAGTTGAATACTAGGCAAGAGTTCCAGCTGAACAAGACTGACTCCCACTACAAGTACCAACCACTAAGGATTTATTTCTATCTCGATGAGGAAGATTGACTTGAGTAGGGCTGCACATGGGTCGGGTTTGGCCTCACCCACCACCCAACCCACTGATGGTGGGTAACATAAGTTTTCACCCACAACTGACCCAACTATACAGTGGGTTGGGTTGGGTCGGGTGGGTGGTGGGTTACCCACCATAAAATGCACATTACTTACAAAAAAAAAAAAAAAAAAATTTATATACATTACTTATTCTAGGTTAGAATTACATAATCTAAGGGTAGGAATAGTGTAGAGCAGGTGGGTGGGTCGGTTTGGGTGACGGAAGTTTCTACCCACAACCGACCCAACATACGGTGGGTTATGGCGTGCCTCACCCATAGTCAATCCATGTCTTGGTGGGATGGGTCGGGTGCGGGTATTTTTGGTCGGGTACGGATTGGGTCGGGTTTGTGCAGCCCTAGACTTGACTCACCACCCATAGTGTTTCCTTATTCAGCTTGAGCCAGACTGACTGACGGGGGAATGGACCACACAAGGTTTGAAAGAAAACAAGACCAAATTTTGGGTAAAAAGGAGCCATGATACACAATTCCACTCATTTATTGTCACCAGATAGATTATTCCAATATTGATATCTTTTGGCTAATGCATACATATCCCCATAATTTTCCAAATCTAAGAAAGATTTTGATCATTTCTCAGATTCAAAAAGTAAAATTTGCAAGTGACATCAAATCTAAAAAAAAAATCATTTACAAGAACAGAACCAGATTCTTAGATGTTATAACTTTTCAGGGTTCTCAATTCTCATATGAAGAGACCATGCATGCACCTCTCTTCTAGGGGCAAAACTAGTTTCCCTAATCAACTGTTATGTCTAGCACAGTTTTCTAAACTAAATCTCACAAAGAATAACTCGGTGAACAACGTCTCTAGAAAACTAAAAAGGGGAAGTTCCAACAGTTAGACTACGGTAAGCCACGGGGAGATTTATCGTTGTCGAGAGATATGGGAGATAATGGAGATTTATCGTTCTCCATTATCGATTCTTATAGATAATGGAGATTTTGTGGAATGGAGATTTTGTGGAATGAACGCCTCCTGTCGAAGAAACCTCTGTTCAAACTTACTGCACATGTATCGCAATCTCATCTTGTATCTATACATGTTCAAACTTGGCCTTTCTTTTTTTTCCCTACCATTAATTATTTGACTCTTCCAATGTTCCAACAGGAATCAAAACCGGAAACTCTGCGTCGTTTGGTGATCAATATGTGCACTTTAATGTCAGCATTCCAACGTAAGTTGTCTTGATATGTTGTTTGTTACATTGATGCTAAAACTGTACTATTGGAGTATCTTTTAGTTGTGTACAAGTCCTGTTCCCGTTCCTCTATCAAGCTGTTAATGATGGTCACACTGTGTTATATAGTAAACATTGTTACAGAAGTTTTGCATCGCTGAAAAGAAACTAGTTTTGGGTTTGGAGTTTCAACCTTAGATCAAGGTCCCTGATATAGTTCAATTCTTCAATTAAATAAGTTTTAGAAAATGGTTCATACGAACATATGTCATAAAGGTGTGGGATCAATGGACTTGTAAAATATAGGTCTGGGTGAAAAAGACATCAGAGATATTAGCCATATATACCCTTTGTGTTAAACTTTATTCTTTTTCTTATCACTTTCTCTCTCCTATTTATTTTCTCTCTCTACAATTAAAATTAATCGTCAGAAAAGTCATAACTTCCGGAATATAAGTCGGATTCTAATAAAATTTATATTTTTGGAAAGGGCTCGAAAATCTCTACAAAACAAGATCCGTTGTTGATAGGAAATTCGAAAAAAAAAAATCTATTTCGAACCGGACCGAGGATACATTATGCACTCAGGTGCAACTTAGCCAAAATTTATTTACTATAAAAATATGCATTATGCACCCAGGTGCAACTTGACCAAAATTTATTTACTATAAAAATATTCATTTGGGTAAAAAACATTTTTCATATAAGAATCAAAAAAATATACATTATGCACTCAAGAAATAGGTCCTTTGACAACACAAAACAAGGCTAAAACATATTTCTCATCAAAATATACACCATGCACTATTGAAATATATTGTACATCTTGTGTATTTCACGGATAAATTTAGGTTTATTCTAATAATCAGAACTCGCATTACATTTTCAGTGACTAACCTAATTCATAAAATTAGCCTCTGCTGATTTGCAGCATTTGTGAGAATCTTTGCAACAACCAAAATCGATAAGGATACCAATCTTTACTGCATATGCTAAATTGGAATCTAGGGGTAAAAAATGGGTCATATGACCATAGGCCTCTAAAGCATGGGAGTAATGGACTTATAAAATATAGGTCTAGGTTAAAAAGACATGAGGAAATTTAGTCTTATATACCCGTTACTTTAAATATTATTCTCTTTTATATTTTTTTCTCTTTCTTATTTACCTATATCTCGTCAGAATACACATTATGCATTATGGTGCCAAGAAAATAGGTGCAACATGAGTCGACTATGCCGTCATGGAGGATAAGAACATTATAAATTTGTTTTCTATAAGAATGTGTGTTATGCAGCCAAAATCAAGTACCAAAATCTTCTCCTCAAAGAAAAAATATTCAATTACATCGAACTAAAATCGGACCAAAAACCATAATACCAAAATCAAAATGGAAATTCAATATGGTTTTGTTTGGAGTTAGGATAGAGATGGAAGAGTTAGATGTGTTGAAATGAGAATCTACCCATGAAGAAGTGAGTTTGAAATCGAAATCGAAATCTAAATGAAATCAGGGATTGAGTAGAAGAAAATAAAAGGGTGTATGGGAAGAGAGCGAGAGGCGGAAGAGAATAATGAATACGTGTTTCTCTTTTCCCAAATATAGATAAAGCTGCGTGAGTTAGAATCTAAGAAAAATCAAATCTAAGGATCGTGATTTTAAGTATGTGTGTATGCACCTAGGTGCAACTTAAATGGACAACACATAATATCAATAACGGCTTTAAGACTAAGATGTTGTTGTATTTTCTAGACAACGCTTCCTAAAACGTTGAATGTGTAGGTAAACTGGCCAAAATTTGTTTTCTATAAGAATGTGTGTTATGCAGCCAAAACCTATTTCATATAAGAATCGAAAGAAAAAACAGTATGCACCCGAGTGCAACAAAGCTAAAACCTATTTCCCTTCAGAATACACATTATGCACTCGGGTGCATTAGGTAGTGAAGCGGATAAGACATTATGCACTCACGTGCATCAGCTACTTATAAGAAAAAAATTATAAACTTAATTTTGATGTGACAGTGACATTCCCTTTCAATGTCTTATCCGCTTCTTTCTCTAACTTATTTCTATCATCCTATTTCAGTGGCTCCAATTTCAATCCCTTGATTGATTTATAAATACAGCATCAACAAAAAACGATGAAAAACAACAGAAATGCTACTTACACTCAAAGTTTCGTCCTTTTCTAATTGCTCCGCAAGTATAATTTTTTATTTTTCACAAACACATCTCTGTATGATCAGATTTCTTTGTTAATTTATGAGGTCTGCTTGATTTGATTTCTAAATTAGCGAGTAATGACAATAATTGAGAAGAACCTAGTCACGGATATCAGCTTCACGCTACAGATCCACGTTCTCTCATCAGGATTATACTAGACCTAGAAAAAAAAACCTAACTTTGTAAATATTGATCCAATCCCCAAATGAATTGTCCGGATAAAATTGCAATCCCGCACCACCACTTCTCCATTGCAAATAAACCCATCTCTACCATTGCTTGATTTGTTGAAACTTGAACATCAAACCAACCAATACCCCAAACAAATTTGGTTTTGTTTCAGATGATTTTGATTTATTTTTTTTGGCTTTAAACATCCAACAACTAAGATTGAATTTGCTGCTTTAGAAAAAAACTTTCATACCATCAGCTGGTGAAGTTTTGTTGGTGACGGAGGTGGATGATTACATGTGTGGTTGTGTGCCGGCGGTGGTTACAGTGATTGATGAACAGGACGTCGTGGTAATGAAGAAGATGAAGAAAAGACTAGAATTTTACGCAGTTCCGTAATGAGAAAGGGTAGTGTTGTCAGTTAAATTTATTAGAAAACAAAATCTTGGGTTAAATAACCAGCGTTGGATATTTAAACAGTATCTTTTAGCTTTGGGATATTAGAAATGTAGCTGCATGTCTTTTAGTCCCAGGAATTGAAATTTAAGGGCTAATTAACTAAAAAACTGAATAAGTTTTGCTAATATATTGTACTTGAAAGAAAAAGAAAAAACATATGTAAATAGGTAATGTATATATCCATATAGATTTATATGAAAATATTTATTTTATGAGGATCTTATTTTCTACTGGTACAGGAATGTTACACAAAGGCAACGTGAGTTAATTGAATTGCTTACAACCTACCAGTGGTGGCCCACACAAACACCTATTATGGAAAAAGGAAGTGGTGTCGAAACTCTGCAATTTCCCTCCGGTTGGTATCTGTCCACATAGTCTATTATAGCTCACATTCAACAGTTGCAAATCCAAACCAATAATGTCCTCTGGGATTCCTCCGAAGATGTTATTATGTGATATGTCCAAGGAGGTTAGACTCTTTGGAAACTTGACCTTTGTTAGATCAAACTCTAATTGATTCCTGGACAAATCAATGGTTGTCGCCACTGTGTGATTTGGTTTAAACAGTGTTGATGCGTCCCCAAAAAGTTTGTTCCTGGACAGATCAAGTAGTTGAGAATCCAGATCTCCTAAAGATTTTGGAATTGGACCCGAGAGTTGATTGTGAGATAAGTAAAGATAAATAGAAGCAGGGAAATTCCCGAAAGATTCTGGGATGGAACCTGTGAGTCTGTTTCTATCAAGGTGGAGGGTACCGAGGTTTTTAAGGTCAGAGAGATTGGGTGGGATGGAACCAGAGAATTGATTGAAAGAGAGATCGAGGTAAGTGAGAGTTGTGAGTTGATTAAGGAAATTGGGTATCGGCCCTGAGAGATTGGTCCAGCTGAGACGTAGCATTTTGAGGTGCTTTAACTTAGTGATGGACTGTGGGATTGTACCGGTGACATTCGTAAGGTGCCGGAAAACAAGAGTTTCGAGGTAAGGAAGGTCGCCTACTGAGGATGGAATTTGGCCAGAGATATTACCTTGGAAGACTGTGAGTTGGTTGATACGGTTGGTGTTGGGATCACATTCGACTACGTACCAGTTGCAACAGTCAGTGTTTGGAACCCATGAAGCTAGATGATAAGGGTTGTTTAGAGACTTTTTAATATTCATAAGAGCTTTGTAATCACTGGGATTGCATTTTCCTAAAGCCCCGAGACAAGGAGATATTAGGGTAGCACAAGATAACAAGAGAAGAAAGAGTGAGTATGGAAGAAGTTTTTGCTGAATATTCATGGTGATCGGTTTTATTTTCAACATAGTGTTAGGGAGTTGTATATATATAGGCATTGGCCAGCTTGACAGACGCGTAGTGTTATGTTAATCTTTGACTTGTCCTCCTTTTTTTTTTTTTTTTCTCATCTTTGTTTTCGTTTCTCCATTCGTTGTATTTTTTTGACTTTGAAAATTTCGTTCCTAAGTGTTTTATTCTTCTTCCATATCATTAAATGCTGCTACTGTCTTTTCCTCTCTTAGCTGTAATTAATGTATGTATGTCCAACCAAGGACGCACTACTCTACGTAATAGTTGATAGAGGTAGTGTAATAAAATAGGTGGTGAAGTTGGCAGCAATTTCAAGGCATCAAGATGATGAAGCTTTGTTCGTTTGTTCCCAGGGCCGCCCTCAGTGCGCATTGTCCGTGGAGTAGATGCCAGGAACCAATACTTGGAACTCTGATCCGGCACATAGAACCCATCATATTTACAAGCTGAGGTGATATCCATCAGCTCACAGGCACATAGACCATTAGCTTAAACTGCTATATGCAACAGTTTTTGATAATATTACAGAAAACATGGGTTTCACTGACATTGTAGGCGGACTACTAGTATTGAAATACGGCTTTCATAAGGAACAAAGTTATAACTTAGTAACTTGGGGAGAAAATAGTAACACATCCTGGGATAGAAAAGAACAATTCCCTCTGATACGCCACAATTGGTAGCAGACTAGAAATCTCATTTGCATCAAGTTGAGCGATCAAATAGTAAAGTGCAGAAAAGAAAACCTTACCTTTTCCAGCTCTTGAACGAACGTCGCCTTCCACAATAAAGTGGGCTTGGCATCTCCTACATTTTCACTTTCCATGGAGGAGGTATCTTGAGGATTTTCAGAAAGAGGAGGTGCAAAGATAATAAAGCTACCATCAATGCCTTTAAACTCAATATGATGCTCCCCCCCCTGAATTCAGCAACAGGTTCACTACCGAATCAGCACAGAACATAACTCTAGGTCCTGAAAGATCCAAGTTGAACTTTCTGGAACAAGATTTAGCACTTTCTTCTTCTGGTAAGGAGGCTATCTCGATGTCTGAGTAAAGGGACTTCGGTTTCAGATCAATGATCACATAATCTTTGTCCCTATCGACATCGCTGTTTCCATTGACGACCAAACTGTGCGGAAGAGTGGTTTCCGACTGGGTTTTTTGAGCATAGAGAAAAGAGGTGAAGTCATCCAGCGAGAGAGACGAGAAATGGCTTCCATAGAATGAGTTGGAGTCGACATGCAGGACAGTTTTTCCTACAATAGATGCGGCCGCTGCAATTTACGGATTCAGGAAGTCCTGTCCCGACAACTACGAGATCAAATACTAGATCAAATACTGAAGGTAAAAAAGATCTTTTCCGTTTCGGTGGATGCTTTAGTAGCTTCTAGCCAGCCTCTTCCAGTCATCAACCGCAACTCTTTAACAGACTTACCTTTGCAGGCTCCATCCATTACAAACTTGGCAAAAGGAATACACCTGTTAAGAGAAAATATCAGTCTCATCCAAAAGTGTAAGAAAACGAAAAACCAAGAAAAGATGCCACTACTGTTGATTCTTCTCATTTCCATATTGTACTTCGAAATAACTGTGCACATTTTGCAGGCTGTATGCGTGCAGCCATGAGCAGGAAAATAACTTGCTCACACCATTCACATGACACCTACAGGCTACAGATAAGAAATTCTCCGGAACGCAGCAAATCATTTATCTGACAATTATTGAAAAGTCGACCACTAAACTTCCAAAGGCTACAGAGCAAAGACATAAGATCAGTAGAGATTTTCAAAACACAACTAAGTTCGGTATTAACTTTAAAGTTGGGGCTTTCAGGTTATAGTAATGAACAAATGTAAACCAAAATTTCAGTTTGTTTTGTAACAAATGCCATTAAACGTTCCTGGAGGCTCTTCATGACCTAATTCACTACTAATAGCCATTTTATCTATCTTTATGAAACAAATAAGTCATCTGATTCAGTTGGGGATGACCAATATCGTAAAAGCGATTCAACAGTCAATCTACGGATAGCACTGAGCATTGAGATGAAAAACCGACATCCATCAATCTTGTATTCCTCGAGTGGATTTCTATGCCCAAAACTCCGCACATTTACTGCCGAACTTAGTCTGTTCATGTTTACAAGATGATCTCTCCAGAAACAATCAAGAGTCTTCACAAGCACTGCCTTCTCAATTTCTTTTATGTAAACGTCGTCGTAACCGGATTCTTGTACGGCGTCTAGATAAGAACCGATCAGAACGTCCCCGAGGTACTTGCGCAGAAGATTACAAGTTACCTGATAAGGTCCACTCTTTGACGACTCATCAGTGCATATTACAAGCCAACGTCTTAAGGAAGAGCTCTTCCTACGCACTCCTCGAAATGCACTTGGAGGTATGGGCATGTTCACAAGCGAAAAGTTGTCAATTTCAACAAATTTTAGGTCATACGGCTCTTCTAATGACGCCAATAAAGCTTCCTCAGTTATCCCTTCAAATATATCAGCAAATGTCTCCCCTGTAATTACATTGAGCTCATTCAACAGCTTACCCAGACTCCAGCTACTTGGATGCCTAAGTGGATCAGTGTTTCCAAAGACGACTTCATCTGCAACTGCTTGCATGTACTGGAATATGTGTTGAGAACGAATTTCTGAATCACCTGCTAAAATTGATTGCCTAAGGTTATAGACATGCTTCCTTTGTACCTCTAACACTTCATCAAATTCAACAAGGCTCTTCCTTATGCCGAAGAAGTACTTCTCAGCATTTATTTGCAGCCCCAAAAGCTGTTTGAGGATGTAATCACCCTCAATTGGTATATCCTCATTATTTGTAATCCTTGATATGAGTTTGACAGCCCACTCGGTGTCGAAATTGAATTTCTGAAACATTTCATCCTGTAAGCTCACCATAAACCTTGTTGATCCAGGATCTCCTTGTCTACCAGCTCTCCCTCGGAGCTGGTTATCTATTCTTCGTGACTCATGTAAAGAGGTACCAATCACATGGAGCCCCCCCAACCTCTTAACCTCAGACCCTTCTATCAAACAATGTTCTTCGCAATCACTCAAAACCAAAGTATAAGCATATGCTATAGTAGGACTGAGAGGATACATTTCCGACTCCTCCGCTAGAATTTTTTCGAGCTCTTGCCTACCAGTTGACTGACTCAACTGTATGGACTCCGAGATTAAGGATTTTGCCTCTTGATATGTCCAGCTTTTTCCTTGGCTTCTTCGTACGTACTTAACCATAAGAGCAGTTTTTGCTAGCAAAGCTAATGATGATGGTCCAACTTTTATCTTAGACAATCCCTTTTGGGAAATTGGCTCTCCATCGATATCCACATCTGGAGCTTCTTGAGTCAAAAATGATAGCAAACTGTCCTCAATAACCTCTCTAGCCAGCATTTTTGGGTTCCCCCCTAGGATTATGTCCGTGCCTCTGCCAGCCATATTAGTAGATATAGTGATAGCAAATTTTCTACCTGCTTGGGCGACAACTTCGGCTTCCCTTGCGGCATATCTAGGTCGTGCATTTAAGACATTGTGGGGGATGTTTCTCTCCTTCAACAGATCAGACAAATATTCAGAATTTTCAACGCTAGTCGTGCCGACTAAAACAGGACGACCCTGATCAAACATGCATTCAATTTCTTGGCGCACATTTTCCCATTTCCCACGTGCAGTTGCGAAAGCTTGAATAGGTAAATCTTTACGAATGTTTGATAGGTTTGTTGGCACTTCAATGACAGGCATTTGGAACATCTTCAGAAATTCTTTCTCTTCAGTTTTTGCCGTTCCAGTCATCCCCGAAAGTTTTGGATAAAGCTTAAACAACGATTGATAGGTGATTTGGGCCACGACAACTGAATCTGCCTGGATCTTCAGACCTTCTTTGGCCTCCACAGCCTGGTGAATCCCTTCAGACCATCTCCGTTTCTCTTCAACTCTACCTGTGAGTTCATTGATTATGAGTGCCTTTCCATTTCTAACAATGTACTGGACATCCTGACGGTAGAACTCTTTAGCCTTCAGAGCATTCATCACAAATCTTGCCCAAGGATCATTTTCATCCCATAAGTCACTTGTCTCAAGAGCCATTTCAGCAAGAGCAATACCTTCCTCAGTCAACTCTACCGAGTTATCCTTGAGTTCGACATTGTAATGACGGCCTCGTACAAGAAGTTCTGCCACTTTGGCAGCAACAGGATAGCGCGCGGCATCTTTACTAGCCTCACCACTAATTAGCAAGGGATTCCTTCCTTCATCAATAAGTACTGAATCAACTTCATCAACTATTGCAAAATGGAACGGCTTTGGCCATCGCATAACCAGTTGCCCTCTACTACCCGCAAGGTTATCCCTAAGGTAGTCAAAACCAAGTTCAGAGTTGTTGGTGTAGGTTATATCACAGTTGTAGTTTGATCTCCTCTCTTCAGAAGTCATCCCCCTCTGGATAAGGCCCACCGATAGACCGAGGAAACGATGTACCCGGCCCATCCACTCTGCATCACGCTGGGCTAAGTAATCATTGACCGTAACCACATGGACGCCCTCACCCGTCAATGCATTAAGATAAGCTGCCAAGGTAGAAACCAGAGTTTTACCCTCACCCGTCTTCATCTCAGCAATGGACCCATCATGAAGAACTGCACCACCAATTATCTGAACATCAAAATGGCGCATTCCTAGCTTCCTTTTGGCCGCTTCACGAACAACAGCAAAGGCCTCAGATTGAATTTGAGCAAGTGTTTCCCCTTGACGTCCCAGACGATGCCTAAATTCTTCGGTTTTTGCAGCCAACTTTGCATCAGAAAGAGTCTGAATATGATGCTCCAGAGAATTCACAGAGTCAACTAGACGATAGTAATCACGAACAACCCAGTAATTTAAGCTAGTTAAATCCATCCAGTTCTTCTTTTTTCCCCTTTCAAGGGCACCAATGTTATTTTCCTGAGTAAAGAATAAGCCTATAAATTCCTGACAGGGTAAACGAGAAACAGAAGATAGTAGTACTTAAATTGTAGATAAAACTGAAAGGGAGTTGGGACAAACCTTGACAGAAGCAGCAAGAATTGATTTAGTGGATGAACGAATTTTAAAAGAAGACGAGGAAGAGAGTCTAAGGATCGTGTATGGCTGGGTGAAGCTGTTGAAGTGATGGACGCGTCTGGCTGAGAATGGATTTGAAAGAGCAGGAGCAAGAGCCATTTCTCCTTCTTCTTCAACTTCACTTGCTATTGCAATCCTCCTAAAAGTGGAAATCACCAACAGCAATGGAGGTTAATTCTGAACTAAAAGCCTATGAAACCCATCTCTTTATTTCCCATTAAGCATATTACACCCTTGTCAATAATACCTTACTGTTAAAAAGATCAAAAAAACACACTAAAACTTTGCTATAAATGATGATAAATGAAATCCAATAATACCTTACTGGTGTTTGCCACAATCACACTGAGCAGCATTAGGCAATTAGTATCCTATCCACCATATATCAATTGCTGTAAGTAAAAGATAATCAAATCAGTTTAAACAACCAAAAAAAAGTAATCACTCCAAAGAAGATACTCACCATTAGGGGGTAACATAAAGTAGAAATGCAATCAATATCTAAAACTGTATGTAAAGAAGATGTTATGAGGACCCATTACTCTAAAGTCGTATATAAACAATACCCACTGATCAAAATCTCTTAAAAATCCTAAAACTAGAAGGCACTTCTTTCAGCAATTTTATCAAACATCGGTTGAGCATTGTCCAGTATATCTATAGACAAGCACTTACGTCAGTGGAAGTTGGAATTATGTAGCTTTGAGGAGAATTAGAAGTTGTTTCAAACATAAAAACCAGTGAATAATCGTTCCTGTTAAGTTGAAATTTCGGAAGGAAAAATGGAATGTTCACTCTCAAACTTGCCCGGAACAAACTTCAATTGTTGGTTGATTTTTATAAATCTAAATACGAGTCGGGTCTGGAGGAGTCGGGTATTCGTATCTTGGTGAAATACCGCACCCATGATCCGTCGTCCGTAATTGTTACCCAACAGCCCAACTAGAAAGCTCACGGCAAATATATAGCAATGCACAGGGTTTCCATCTGGTTTACTATTTAATTTTCTAGTACACAGAGGAAGAACAAGAAGGAAAAAACACAAGACAAGAGAATTGCAGTTATTACTTGTCTCTGGTTGATACTTTATTTCCATACTTGATAAAGAATCCTATTTTTGGGCTGATAAAAGTTTTTTTTGGGGCTATTTTGGGTCAGGAAATAGTAATTGGGTTACCCCCTATCCAATATTTTATATAATGACTAAAGTGCCCCCATATGATTTTAGATAATAAACTTGATTAACATTATTAATCATGATTAGCAGATGAATTAAGACTAATTCATGTCTTTAAGTTAGGTTAGATGAAATGAAAACAAAAAAAAAAATGAGAGGGAAGAAAAGAAGAAGAAGAAGGAGGAGAGGAAGAAAAAAATTGGGGATTTTTTTTGGAAAATAAGTGATTCAAGCAAGACTTTTGATGTAGGTGAGCCTTCATCTTCAAAATATGATAACATACTAATACCCATCAACAACGATCAGTTCTTTACTGATTTTTCAGAAAATCAAGAAATTTTTTCTCAAACTCAACCTAACCCTTATGAACCTTACGATGATTTCGAAGGACCAACCCAAGAAGCAGAAGAAATCCAAGAGATCAATGCTCAAGATTACCAGGTATACCTCTATTCTAACTCCAATTTCAGTTTTTAAGGTCAGAAGTTTCGTTTTTTTCGTTCCGAAAACCCTAGGTTTCAAGCCACCAAGACTAATCACGGCTGGGAAACCAAGAACTCCTGGCCGTTATCCTGTGTTACGGCTCGAATTTAATGAACTCCCAGCCGTTAGCAAAGAGTTATGGCTGGAACGATGAATTTTCCTGGCCGTTACCAGAAAATTACGGCCAGGTTTTTTCTACGTGCATGGGAAGCATTTAATATTGTCGGTGGCGGTTGGGTTACCCGGACGTAACTTGTTTTACGTCTTGTTTTCTAGGCCGTAATCCGACTATTGCAGTTACAGGACAATTTACGTCTTGGAATACCTAGACGTAACTGTTTTACGGTTCGGAAGTATAATTTTCGACCCAGCCATTTATGTTTTGACGGTTGGGATATAATTTATTGACCCAGTCGTGTACTTAATGACAGTTGGGATATAACTTATCGACCCATCCGTAAATCCTATGACGGCTGGAATATCACTTGTTTACCCAGATTGTACCATACATTCCGGTGAATGTTTAAATTTCTTTTGTGAATAATTATGTGACATATGTCATTCTATTGCAGATTGTACCGTACATTCCGGTGGAAATCCAAGAGGTGTGTATGGAAGATGAAGAGGTGGTTATTGAAGAGGAAGAGGAGGTTATGAAAGATCAACCCCAACCTGTGCAAGTTTCCGAGGACACAAGTGTTCACTATGCAAACAAATTTGAGTGGGGAGATAAGGAAGATACAAAGAAGTGGGCTCGAGCACAAGGGTTGAAAAAGATGTGCATCATAGTCCAGAATAAACAAGTTAAATCCGACAGCTTTTGAAATGGTTTGTGAGTGCAGTGGAAAGTATGAGAGCCATTGGAAAAATGGTAGTGAGTATGTACGAAAAACCACAAGGAAGAAGGGAGTATATAATACGAAGAAGTGCGGATGCCCTTTTAATCTTCAATTTAAATTTAAAGTCGATACGAAAATGTGGTATATGGATAAAGTCGTCTCGGGTTATCATACTCATCCTATTCCGGATAGTTTGATCAACCATCCTTATTCGGCAAGGCTCAACCCCATAGAGAATGAGTTAGTACACATGTTGAGTAAAAGACGCACAAGACCTATTGATATTCTTAGTGGCGTGAAGGTGTTAAACCCCCAAAACTCATCCTCATTGTCAACTATCTATAATGAAAGAGAAAAATTTAGAAAAGAGTCATGGAAAGAGAGAGTGCTTATGCAACAATTATTGTTTTTGTTTGAGGAGGCAAAGTACTCTACCGCCTATGATACAAATGAAGAAAAGGAATTGGAATATCTTTTCATCGCCAATCCGGAATATGTACAATTGGCAAGATACTTTCATCAAATTATGTTTATGGATTTCACGTATAAAACTAACAGGTACAACATGCCGATATTGAACTTTTTTGGGCAAACATCTACCAAGTAGACATCTACCGTTGAGTTTTGTTTCTTGAAAGACGAGACGAAGGAAAGTTATTTGTGGGCATTGCAAAAGGTGAAGTTATTGTATCAAGAAGGTTATACTCCACGGGTGTTGATTACGGATAAGGAGCAAGAATTGATGTGGGCCATACCCCGTGTTTTCCCCTACGCGCGTCATCATCTTTGCAGTTTCATGTATGGAACAATGTGCAAACTAATTGCAAGAGGGTTATATGTCCAGCAAAGAAGACCGAGATGGAGAGGATTAAAAATCTACCGTTGGAGAAACAACAATAAGAAAAAGAAAGGTTTGAGATGAATGACAAGATAGCCGAGGTGCTTTGACAAGTGAGTATTGGGTGAGAATGCCAATATGTGGCCATCTACTCGCCAACACATTCCATTGCGTTATTCATTCCATCTCCTATGCACATAGTGCTACTTACGCACCAACAAGACGTATTTTTACCGAAGAAGAATCTCCAAAGATAGTCATCATGGGGTTCTTGATAATGACCCATTATATCGTCCTCCAATTGAAAGATGGATGCCCATTACCTCCATTAAGGAGGGTAGATATATGTGACGGCGAAATACCAATGGGTTGGTATCATAGGTTCGAGGGAAGATTTCAGTTGTGGGAGGCATTATAGTTGTCGAGGGATGGACCGTTGTGTGTACTAATGAGTTCCGATGAGGATGACTCCGATGAGGATGACTATGAATAATTGTCGTGTGAAGGTATATGATAACAATGTTTTTTGAAGGGTGGTGATTAAAATGATAATATGATAACAATATGGTGTGAACCTATGTATTTTGAATCACTTATTATATATGAAGAATCTAGTTTTACTCTTATTTTGTGTTTGTAATGATAATATGAAAAAATATGGTTATTTAGAGGTAGTTACGGCCAGGTAATACGATGACACGAACTAGCCGTAATGACCCAAGTGAGTTGTTCTTCTGCATCACGGCTGGTAAACCTAACCGAAACTAAGTAACGGCTAGGAATCCTAACCGTTTTTCTGGGTACTGTCAGTTTCACGGCTGGGAAACCAACCCGTAAAAAAATACGTCCAGGATTTCTTCCCGTAAGTATGGGTACTGTCAGTTTTACGGATGGGAATCCTAGATGTAACTCTTCCTTGAATATCATTTTCAGATTAAACTTTGTTACGGATGAGAAACCAAACCGTAAACCAAATTACGGCCAGGATATCTCGCCGATAATATGGGACATGTCAGTTTTACGGCTGGTAATCCTAGCCGTTAATAACAGACGGATGGAAATCCTAGCCGTAATTAATATAATATTATACTTAAACAAAAATTTGATACATTAAGAATCAAAACACTAGTATCCATTCATTTAGAGTTAAGTCTGCATAATGAAAAGTAAGTCTGAAAAGTTAATCACTCAAATCCATAACCTAAAACAGGCTAAAAGTCTGACTTAAACAAGTACATAACCTACAATCATCAACTACGACTAACAATCGAAGTAACTTCCTCAGAAGATGATGAAGAAATGTCGGGAGTTTTGGAAAGACTGATCCAATCATCCTCGTCGTTAGTATAGAGATCATCCTTGGATGGATTATGTAACTCCGGAAACCTCCTAATCTGTGTTCTTTGTTCGTTGCAATCCAAACATAGAACCTCCTCAATGTTACGGATCAGTCCCCTGGCAATCCACTTAGCTCTTTTGACCTATTTTCATATCATTCAATTAATAGTGGTACATAATTTGAGAAATGTATACAAAAAATAAAATAATGCATCATATACTTAGCCTACGTACCATCATCGTAGCAATATCACACATTGGTAGTTCCTGTGGTTCTTTCTCTTTTTCAGAGTTCCTCCTAAAAATTATGAAAAACATATCAGAAGATATGACCAATTCACAAGGAGTAATATAATTACGTTTTGGAAATAACATATAATCCATCCGTAAACATAGTTTTGGCTTAGAAATATGCGGACGACCTAACCGTGAACACAATATCGGCTTAGAAATATGCGGACTACCTCACCGTAAACAAAATATCGGCTGGAAAACAAAAACAACGTCTAGGAAATTTTAATTACGGTTAGAAACTCCCATCCGAAACACTCATCTCTCGATTTTACTCTGCAAACACAGGACAACTTACGGTTGGGAAAGATCCATCCGTAAATGTATTTCACGGTTGGGTTATCGAATTTTTCCAACCGCTTTACACATTAATGGCTGGGAGTTCTTGACGTCCCAACCGTAATATAAAATTACGTCCAGGACGATATGAGTTCCCAGCCGTAAGTGCTTCATAAAACCTTTTCTGAAAACCCTAAAACCATCAATCGAACCTAGTTTTTCAATCTAATGGTAAAATAACTGGTGGGTTTTTCGATTCTTACCTAGTAGGATTCATTTGTGGAGGATTTGCAGGTGTTTGAACAGATTGGTTCACCTTATCTCCATTAAAAGGAACATCAATAACTTGCCCTGTTTCAAAATCAAGGTTCAATCGGTCGAATCTTGTCACTCTTGATCTTGCTGCCATCTTGAGCTTCTTTGATCAGGAATCAGTGGATAATAAATGGAGATATTGTTAGGTTTTGGAGAGTGTTTTTGAGAGGTTTTGGAGAGTGTTTTAGAGAAGAAGAGAAGATAAAATAAAAATGAAATGGTTTTGATTTTGATTTTTGGTGGAATTAGGAATAGGTTTTAATTATATAAGATTTGTTTTAGGTTTTAATTATATAAGATTTGTTTTTAAATTTGATTTATTAGGAAAGGGTAAATCTGATTTTTTAATCACTTGAGACCTCCCCTAACCATTTCTTGGCTACACAAAGCAATTTAGCCCCAAAAACCCAAACCCAAGTAATTTAGCCCCCAAAAACCCAAACCCAAGAAATTTAGCCCCCATATTTTCTTAATTTATCCTTATGCAAGATAGTTGGTTCTACTTTATCAAAGCTCTCAAAATTTCATTGCTGATGAATGTGACTCTTGTAAAAAAATTAACTCTTCAAGGTGAAACCACTTGAAGCAAGAAAAAAAAAGATCTAGAATGTCCTCTCATATGCAATGACATGGGTAATCCATAAAGAAAGAAGTAAATTAGTGTTAGAACATCGCTCGAGCACCCTCAAAAGTTTTGTTAACTTAATTAAGTTTGTTGTCAATGTTAGTTGTACAAAACTTATCATGATTTCCAGTCTACTAAAGTCATGTCTTATATTAGGATTAGAGCATACTAGTTAAATATCATATATCATTGAATAACCCTCGAAGATTGGAAGACTGGAGAAAAAATGAAAACCTTTTCGATAACTTCATCAACAAAGAGGTATGTATAGACTATAATATCCTATTTACTCATTGTATCTACCATTCTATCTTATGAGACGTTTTCGTATGATTTTAGTAGATTTAATATATTGAAGAGAAGAAACTTCAAGTTCAAACTTGTCTTGGTTAAACCCTCTAAATATAATTCAAGCAATGTATGTTCATAGATTTCCTAGAAATCTCAGTTAAAACAATTTATTTTTCGCAAACTATTTTTGTTCAAGTTGATCATTTAGAAATTTCCCAAGCAAACAGTACACACTGTCTATGCCTATTGAGAATATTTAATTTTGTGATAGATACAAAACTGTTTTGTGCAAGGTACGCATATTCTGTATACATTACCTAAGTCGGTATGAATTCCGAAAATTGTAGAGGTTTGCATACCCTTTATATCCGGGTATGAGAATGGGGGAAGGTTTGCAAACCAGGTTTGCATACCCTTATCGTATGACTTTGCAAACTACCAGCGGTTTGAAAACCCTATTTGCATACCCTTTGAGCCTTACTTCATGAACTACCAAGAGGTTTGCAAACCCGTTTGACATATCTATCCAGTTCCAGATTAGCAGAAGCTTACGAATTGTCTTATATGACTAAGTTTACTTTTCCTGCAGATCTCACATACACTTCGAAGACATGTTTATTCACAAAATCACTTTTGGCTTGTGGATTATTATTTAGTATTGAGTATTATTGATCAACATTAGTGCTTGTAATTTCCAAGGATTACTTACCCGCTATGGACTATCATCTTGCACAATTCGGACCATATTGCATATTCTTCTATGTAATTTCAAGGAAGACTATTCACATGCTTACATGAATTCCTAATAACAATTTAATCTAAACTGAGACAATGCTCTCTTCAACTAACTTAGCTTGAATTCAAATTTATTTATAGCCTTGGAAATATATAAATAAAAATACTTATAACAAGATTTCTTAATCTTGACACTCTTATGTCCTAGTGGAAAAGCTAGACTCGTCCTGTGTAACCTAGAGGTTTCCTTGTGAAACTAATTCTAGGTTACGACTTTGAAGACTTCACTTAGGGATTTGCGGAGCCCGATTAGACTATATTTTTACCTGATAGTTCTTGTTTCCGGATCCTATTCTACTGATTATTGAAGTTCACGAACTTTAAATTAGGAAAGATAAAGAGAAATCGCAAAGTTCTTTTAGTATCATAATTTGTGATTCTTAACGATATATACATATATATATATATAAACTCTTGTTTGATTCATTTGGATTTTTATTGACAGGTGGTTAGTGATCTAGGTCGTCTCTCTTGGATAAGAGTGTAATCTTTCCATATCCGTGGGGTTTGCTTGTCTTTGTCAACTGCAAATAGATTTTCAAACCTACATTCAAATATGTTGTTACAAAGAAACTTAATTGGGTATTTAATCAAAAATATTTTTTCATTAATTCCATTGATTTTCTTTGGTAATAAAACTGGTTTCTGGAAAAGATGAACAAATAATATTTTCATATTTTTGTGTTCTAAGAAAGTGTTAGAAAGAGTAAGAGTTGGTTCGATTTCTCAAGGTACATAGAAATCGAACAAGAGAGTTATTAGTTGTTTTATCCCATAGGGTTTTCAACAAGAATTGACTGCTAGCACTATCAAGAGGCAGAGTCGTGAAACACCTTAAAGATAGCGACTTAGTCCGTGACTCGATCAGCTGTTTGAGATTCATTATTGTGTAATATGTTTTTTATGTATTGTTTCCAACAATTAGACTTCACGACGTTTATCGATTGAAGATGAAGAACTACTAAGGGGAGCTTGTGGAACTTCATCAACAAAAGGTATGTGGAGTCTTGAACTCATCTATCACTCAAAAGTCTATCTACTCTATCTCTTATTTGAGACAAATGTCGTATAGCTATATGGACTTGAATTATGCACATTTGATATTTTGAGCTGAGTTTAACTCGCTTATATATTTATCGAAATATGTGTTGGTAAGATTTCGCTTTAACCAAGTTCATCTTATATTCTTGACGAAATTCAAAATATGATAATGTAAAAATCACTTGGTAACATCTTACAAGATTTGTGTGAGACATTCATTTGATGTAGACTCAGAATATTTTGTATTGATCATTCGATCACTTGAAAATTGCTTTGAAGCTAATAGTTTGTGTGAAACAGATATTGTCGTCTTCCGAGAATGTTTAAATTATTGAAATAGGAGTTTAAAACACTTCACCATGATTGAATTATAAGCATAGTATATGTACTTTCATATGTGTTGATCCAAGACCGGAACTATGTACGCATACTCGTATGCGTACTAGTTGGTCAGGTAAAATCCAGGAGCTAGAGTATGCATACCTTTACACATACTGGAAAAGTCAGTTGAAGTCCGGGTACTAAAGTATGCATACATGTATGTGTATTGATATCAACTGAAGTTTGGATGTGTACGACAGTATGCGTACCAATTTGTATACTGGCGAACACATTCCAAGTCCGTCTACTTAAGTATGCATACCCGTTTGCATACTTGAGTGGGTTATGTTCCAAAATCGGTTTATTCATGAACTAATACATTTATATAATAAGGAATGTAATCTTTTTAAAACCGTGGCTATAATGTTCATGAATTGATTCGAGTGAATCAAAATTGATTTTGCTTCAATTGTGTCTTGTATACTTTTATGAGAATATAAACAATTGAACAACTCTAGAACTAGTTTTATTTGAGTCATTTGAACTAGTTATGGTTAAGATGAATATGGTTGATATGAAAGTATTCATATGGATAACTTCGGTTAACTATTGTTGAGCCAACAAGGTGTACATGTTTAGGAACGGTTACCCACATTTAAATGAAGTCACTTTTCATTTGTGTGTAACAAGCTAAGTTCGATCTAACGGTTGGAAGATATTATCTTGAGTCTAATTAGGTTTTCATCTAACAATGAATATGGAATGTTTTGTTACCAAGGTAACATTGATTGCAAACCCTGATTTGAAGACTATATAATGGGGAACTCTAGAAATTAAGAAACCTAATCCCCACACCTCATGTGTGATACTAGTTGCGACTAGAGTCGGTTCTCCTTTAACCTTAGGTTTTTCCAAAACCCTGTAGGTTAACGACTTAAAGACTTCATTGGGATTGTGAAGCCAAACCCAACTATTTCTTTGTAGTTGCGTGTTCTGATCTTGCTATTTTCTATCTTGATTGAGTACTATCTTCTACAAGATTTGCTCGAGATTTAATCTCCGATAGGCAAGATAAAAAGTAGTCACAAACATCTTCATCTCATCGTTTGTGATTCCACAATATCTTGTTTCTATACCATACGATTAAGATTATTTTAAGGTGATTGATATTACTAGGCTGTTTTTCGGGAATATAAATCTGGTATATCAATTGGTTCCTATCCATCTTGATTTATTAAAAGATGGAACAAAACCCATAGGTATATCTTTGGGAGACAGATTTATCTATTCAATGGACTTTTCTGTGTGAGACAGATTTGTTTTTCAAGTCTTCAAATTTGGGTCGTAGAAACTCTTAGTTTTGGGTGAGATCAGCTAAGACAATCAAGTGCATAGAGTCCTGCTGGGATTCAGAGGCGTAAGGAACGCGACTATACCTTGATCAGTGTGAGATCTAGGGCTCAACTACATTCTAGTCCAAAGTTAACTTGTAGTAGGCTAGTGTATGTAGCGGCTTAATACAGTGTGGTGTTCAAATCTGGACTAGGTCCGGGGGGTTTTCTGCATTTGCAGTTTCCTCGTTAACAAAATTTCTTGTGTCTGTGTTATTTATTTTCCGCATTATATTTGTTTATATAATTGAAATATCACAAGTTGTGCGTAAGTTCAATCAATTAGATAATCCAACCTTTGGTTGTTGATATAAATTGATTGAAACTTGAACATTGGTCTTTGTTACCGTTCAAGTTGTTTCACATAATAATGGCTCGCGGATTTCTATCTGTTTGATTTGCTGATTAGTTGGTGCTCTCAGAATTGAGATACAACTATTGATTGAGATACAACTATTGGATATATTTCTTGATTGAGCTCGCTTTATTAGTTGGTGCTCTCAGAATTATATTGGAGTTAGTCCATACCGATTGCTAAGCGAAATATTGGGTGTGGTTGTTAGACCCCCGCTTTTTCAACTATAAAGTGAAGAGGGAGAAGGTAGCAACCTGAGAAGGGCCACACCCAAAAAGTGATGAACCCTGAGAAATCAGAAGGTTGCCAGATTTGCAAAAGGCCTCAGTTCTTCGAAGCACCTCCCATCTCTTCTAAGACCTTTTGATAATCCTTTTGTGTAACACCTGATAACATGATGGGACTGCGAGATTACAATGCCATAACTTACTATGAGGTTAAATTTTATTCATGATAAAAAACCATATGAGTTACTTTTTCCACCTATCTCTTCAGAGAGTCTATATCCAAAATACAAGAACAAATCATTGATCCACCATCAAAATATCTTTGGAGGACTCTTCCAACGAGAATATGGGCTCCTTTCAGTGAATTGGTCTTTCTCACTTCTAGAGAGGTCGATGAACTTCTAAAGAATTTTGTAAATTTAACATAAACTTCATTTGAAGGTGCTCAATTATCCATTCCTATGCATCCTCACACTCAAACTGAAATATAAGCATTAAACAATTAAAATACCCAAATAAAGACAGATCTAACCTAAATAATCTTCTTCACAAAACATGAATGCCACCGAGCAGAAAGCTAAATAATATTTTTAATGGAACAAAACTAATTCTCTGATGGAGACACAAACATAGGGTAAAGAAGAGTGACTGATGGGTGTCGTAGGCTCAACAAATTAATAATCTTATTTCCACACAATTAACTAGTAATATAATGGAAGAAAGGATCGTTCCAACGAAGAGCAGTGAGTTTTAGTTGTCAAAGTATCACAAATTGGGGGGGGGGGGGGAGGGGTTTGTTTTAGATTTTAAACAAAATAAATAATCAAAGCAAATAAAGTTGAATTGTAATCAATAGAGAGAGATATGATCGAGGAATCCTTCTTCGTTAATAAACCGTCAATGAGTTATTATACTTTCCTACTTGTCGTTAATCATAGATTATCACCAATCGTGGAATAACAACTAGCTCAGTGTTGTTCCCTAAATCCCTTTTATCACTGAGTATGGAAGCTCTCCAATACCAGATTCTATTCATCTAAACCACCTAGTAGTAGATCATTCAAGGTGTAATTTGGTCGAATGCTTTATCTTTTGTGGATTTATAAGTTGATCCTAATAGTTAGACTCTTTGCTCAAGGTCCACTTTTTAGTGTTGTTTATACCCACAATCTCTCCACATAATCCCTATGTAAGGTTTTGTGTTCTCTACTTGTGTAAAGGTTATTCGATGATTACTTATCTCCTAACTCAATACTAGCAATAGATTGAATCAACAAATCAATTTAGTTGGCCACCTAAACAATCAATCAATCAATCATAAATATTCATTA